>CP139502.1:103824890-104110503 GCA_021014915.2 Artemisia tridentata subsp. tridentata | reverse complement strand
TGGAAGCTTTCAACTGTATAGATCGTTTTAAGCTGATAAGGCCTCATCATACTAAAATATGTAAATCTGTAATGCAGTTTTTGGAGGAATCACCTACATTTGCTTTCTGATTTATTCGGATGGTGGCGTAACACAATCGGTCGGTCCATGGGCTTAGGGAGCATTCCTGGATTTCAGTCAACCATGAGCTTGCAAGAAGCACTTTCAAACACTAGAAACGATGGTATTGGTGCACTTTACCGCGAAGGTACTGCTTCTTTGCTAAACTCCATGGTCAACAAGAACTTCCCCTTTACAACGAGCCATGTTCGAGACAGTTTTGTGGCTGCACTCTCCTCAAACAATGCAGCCGCAGCACAAGCCGAGGTTTTCAAGCTAGCCAACGAGGGTCGGCTCAAGCCAAGATTTTAAAACACTTCATCGTACCAATCCATGTTTATTTATCTAAGTTTAATTTCTTTTTGTTTGTAATGAGATTTCGTAGCATTTAGAAACTATTATGATATGATGGTCTATACCATGTTAACATGGGTTATGAGAAGTTTTGGGAGTTTAAGAATGAGATTATGATTTTTTGTTTACTTGTAACAATTTGACCATGGTCATACCATAGTCCAAGCCATTATGAGATTAAGATTTTGTTTACTTGTAAGGCTATGCACAGTGGTGACCCGGGTCACCAGCAGCCACATCAGCTTTCTCTCTCCGGTGACTAAATATGACCAAGTTGCCACAGTGATGACCAATTTTATTTTTTTATTTTTTTTATTATTAATATATTTTTTTAATTCAAACATTTTAAACAAAAAACTTAAAATTCATTAAAAATAAAAACATTACATATATTATTCAATTAAATATTAAAAACATTACGTAAATTATTCAAATAACATTAAAAAATTACAAAAATTCTTCATCGTCTTCCTCATCGTCATCATCACTACCGTCTTCGTCTTCATTCTCTTGATTGACTTGATTTCTACGATTTCTCCAAATGTGTTCGATCAAATCAGATTTTAAGTGTAGATGAGTTGATGAGTCCTGGAGCTCCTGAGTAACTACTAATGATTCTTCATGCTTTCTTAAGGGATCGTGATCACGATGGCCCCCATCTTCGAACCATGTAGGATATATCGCCCGCTGCTTGTGTCGAATGATCATATTATGTAATATGATACATGTATATATAATATCTTGGAGGTCCTTTTTATATAGCCCTCGAGCCGGAACTTTAAGCATTTTCCACTTCTTCTTCAACACACCAAAAGCCCATTTCACATCTTTCCTTACTGCTTCGTGCTTCCTCTTGTACAATATTCTTTTTTCATCACCCGTGGGAGGATTTGAAATGGACTTAATAAGAACGGACCATTGTGGATATATCCCGTCAGTAAGATAATATCCCTTTTTATATTGTACATCGTTAGCCTCGAATTCAAGGTCTGGTGCTCTCCCAGATTTGATATCATTGAAAACAGGGGAACAATGTAAAACGTTTACGTCGTTATTCATACCGGAGACACCAAGAACGCATGCCAAATCCATAAATCTTGAAAGACGATCGCTTCCAATAAAATGAAAGGATGTGGCCCATGATCACCCCTAGCATATTGACCTCTCAAACCATTTGGGTAATTCTCTCACTCCCAACTTGTACAATCAATACTTTCCATCATCCCAGGAAACCCATGCTTATGCTCGTGATGAGCATATAATCTTTCAAGGTCAGTTTACGTGGGCTTTCGCAAATACTCAGCACCATATAACTCCATGATAACATTGCAAAACTTACGGAGACATTCACGGGATTAGGGCTGGCAATTTTGACACGAAACCTGTTAACACGACACGACACGATCTGTTCTTAACAGGTTTCGTGTTTGACCTTAACAGGTTTCGTGCCTTAACAGGTCAGACCTGTTAAGACCTGTTAATATTCGTGTCTTAACAGATCAGACCTGTTATGACCTGTTATGACCTGTTAATATTATACTACCTCCGTCCCATATTAATTGTCCAGTTTGACTTTTTGTAGTCTTTTTTCTTCAACTTTAACATCAAATATTTTTGTTTGTGTTATATAATATTTGATGAAAATTATACCAATGAAAATACATTTAAAACACAATCCATTCATATATTTTTGCATCAAGTATTATATGACATAAACAAAAAGATTTAAGGTCAAAGTTAAAGAAGAAAGACTACAAAAAGTCAAACTAGACAATTAATATGGGACGGAGGGAGTAATATATATATATAAAGTACCCAGTACCCACCCCATCTTATCCTCATTTCATCTCTTCCCCAACAAATAATATACTCCCTCCTCTCACTAAACCCTAGCCGCCACCTGTGTCTCGCCACCACCACCATCACTGCCACTCACAACGCCACACCACCACCACCAAAATACTCACCGCGACCTCCTCTTCAACTATCTCTACCACACGTGCAGTCAAAACGAACCCCACCATCATTTCGCCATTAGCGTGCCTTCACTCCCATACCTAACCACCCTCAGTTATTAGATCGAGAAGAAAAGGTAAGCCACACTAAGTCACGCGCGTTGGTGACCAGTGTGAGTTGACTCGTGACTCACCGAGTCACGTTTTTTTATCACTTTGGTTTGGGACTTTGGGTTAGGATTGAAATACTTGTTGGTTTTGTTGTTGTTTTTAATTTGATTCGAATTTAGCTCACGGTTGTAATCGTTATTGTGGTTGTTGTAATTTTTATTTTGATTCGAATTTAGCTTAAGCTCACGGTTGTAATCGTTATTGTGGTTGTTGTTTTTATTTTTATTCGAATTTAGCTTGGTTTTGTTGATGCCAAGATATGGCCGAGAGATTAGGACTAGAAATTATGGATTGATGATTGGTGGATTGATTGTTGATGTTGTTGTTGTCGTTGAGGGGTTGTATTTGGTGCCGAGAATATAATCCTTAAAATTAGAAACCCTAAAATCCTAATATGCATGTTAACAGGTTTCTTAACAGGTCTTAACAGGTGCACCTGTTAATTTTCGTGTCGTGTTCGTGTTTGAGAAAAATGACACGATTAGTTAACAGGTCGTGTTCGTGTTTGACCTTAACAGGTTCGTGTGACTTGTTATGCCAGCCCAACACGGGATGTTGTTGCAGCCACTGCCAGATTCTCATCAAGAGAATCAGGAACGGCCGCGTATCCCAATTGACGAATGGCCGTGGTACACTTGACCAATGGGCTAATACCAGGCATGCCCCTACATTCAGGAGTTTGTTGAAAATAAAGAGAATAATCGGTTACATCTCGAACAATTTGTGTGAATAGTTCTCGGCTCATTCGGAACAGCCGACAGAAGGTTCTTTCGTCGAACTGCAGGATTTCGGAGAAGTATGCCGTCACTAAACGATTATGAGCACCCTCATGATCCCTACGTATGTACCTTCGTGGAACTTTTGGCTGTGATGCTTGGTAAGCGTTCCAAGCAAACTCCGCAAACTCCGTAAACTCACTTATAACTTCATCATCGTCGGAAGACGAAGAACCAAAAAAGAGCTCGTACGACATAATTAAAATAATGTGTTTGAAGGTATTGATAGAAATGTTGTTTGAAATTGTGTGTTTAGAAGTGTGTTTGAGGTTGGTATTTATAAGGTTGTAAAGTGGTAAAGTTTAATTTTTTTTTTTTTTTTTAAATATCAAACGGTAATATTTTTTGAAATTAAAGGGTGTAAACTATCGGTCGAAATTGAAACCGATAGTTTTTTTTTTTTTTTTTTTTGACTTCTACCGATATTAGATCAAAGTGCCACATAGAGCTCGACCGATATTGAAATCGGTCGACCCTCTCCCACGACCGATTTTTTCTGTTCCATTGTGAGTAGCCTAACAATTTGACCATGGTCATATAGTCCAAGCCATTATGTTAGGGTTGGTGGAATTGCACTTAAAGTTTGTCATAGCAGCTTACATACCACTGTAGCAAACGTTAATGCTGTGTACGTACTATGATGTGAAACAATAATTTTAACTCACATACCAAATAATTGAAAAAATAAAACTGACATAGAGTTGAAATTTTGGGACTTTGTGTCTCGTATCCAGGCCGTTTTTAATGGCGTGTGAGGTGTGACTGTCATATACATGGACTTTAAATGTTTAAAATCGTACATGGACTTTAAATGTTTAAAATCGTACATCGCCACAAATGTTAACACGTAGCTATTGTTGGTTTATCATAAAGATGCATGCCACTTTTCAAGTAACAAGCATATATCACCCTGAGAGCAACGGGTGTGGTAACAGGGACGGTAACACCTTTTGGGCAGTGTGGGCACCTGCCCCCATAAGCTTTCTTACAATAATGGTAGCTTTTTTCTGCGAAGATGACCAGTTTTTCAATTTGCCCCCAGAACTTATAAATAAAAGCAAAATAAAGTTTCAACAAAGAGATGGTTTTGGCCTTGTTGCTTTGTACGCTGTGTTGCTACACAGATAATTAGGTGTTCGAGCCTATATTTTGTCTCTTCGCTGCTCAATTTTCTAATTTTTCTTTATTTCTAATTGTTTCATTTTCCTTAATTACCGGTCCCCTTCTTCTCATCCAATTATTCAATTAAAAAATAACATTAAAAGCTTAAATGACATCACAAAGAAAGTTATCTTTTAAGTTTTTTTTTGTTTTTTTTGTTTTTTTTTTTGTGTTTTTTTTAATCACATCCGTCGTACTTAATTATTTTTTGGCGCATAAAATGAACTCTATTAATTTAGTGTATTTAGTAAACTTGTATTGTTTGGAACTCTGATATATCGAAACCATTAAAAGCCTTCTAAAATTGTACGTATATCATCGCTATATATTTCTCTTTTGTTCGAATATTGACTTGGTAATGAAGGATACAAATTTGGATTTTTGGGCGCAAATGAAAGCCACATCAAATTCGGTTTGGTTTATACTAAATTTGTTTCATTTCAATTTGTGTCGAAGACATCTTTTATTTTTGCCCCCACCTAGATTCTTTTCTGGTACCGCCCAAGGTCTATCTATCCATTCCTACGTGCAGGCCAAACGGCGAGCGCCATTGCTCTTCACACCCCCCCCCCCCCCCCTCTTCGTGCCTCGCCGTTCGCTCATTCGCCGGGGAAGTGAAGCAAAAAACGACAATGAACTTTTGCAGGTTAACGTTGCAAAACGTTTAGATTTTGTGTTTTCTCTCTCTCTCTCTTTTTTTTTTTTTTTTAAAAAAAAAAAAAAAAAAAAAAAAAATAGGTTTTGTATTTGATGTTCGGTTGGTTTGGGAGGAACGAGATATCAAAGTGTATGGCTTGTGTGAAATAAGATTGGCAGGAAGGAGATATAAAACGTTATTTGGGTTAAGGTTGGTGTTAATCATATTGGGTTGGATTTGGGCTTGCTCCATGGGCTATCCGAAATTTGGTTATAAAATTAGGCTGTCTGAATTTGTTAGTAATCTTGGTTGTTAAGCTGAAATTTATTATTCGAAATTTGGAATAATTTTTACTTGTTTGGACTTAATTGTTGAAATTATTATTTGAATTAATAAAATAGAGTTTGTTTGAAAAATAAAAAAGAAAATAAAATTGGGGGTGAGTTGAGCCCAAATGAAGAGGTTTTGTTGTGTGTTATAATAGAGGTGCTATTTTGAAGATGTTTTTTTCTCAAAGGTTTTTTTTTATTAGTCCTCGCTCGCCTGTTATGTATATAGTTTAATTCAACGGTACCTTAGTATTTGTGTCATAGCTTTGCTAAATTCCTGCCTTCTTGGCCTATGGGAAGGGTTTTGGTGTTTTTTAATCGGTTATCTATTTAAAAAGGGTTAATACATACAAATGTCACTCAAGTTTTTCAAAATTTTGAAAAAAGTCACTATACTTTTTTTTGTTTGAATTAGGTTACCCATGTATACGGGTTTGTTGAATTAGGTTACTTTGTTGAATTTTGGTTGAAAAATGTTACAAAAACAGTCCTTGTCGTTAGTCGGCGTCACGGAATTAGTCCCTAGACCACTATTTCGGTTAGTTTGACCGTTTTTCGTTACGAAATTAGTCCCTAGACCTCTATATCGGTTAGTTTGACCGTTTGTCGTCACGTAATTAGTCCCTAGACTACTATTTCGGTAAGTTTGACCGTTTTTCTTACGTTTCGTTAGTTTTCTTATGTTTTCATACGTTTTCGCTTATTTTCTTAACTTTTCACACATTAAGCGACTTTTTTCGAAATTATTTTTTTTTCGAAATTAATATTTTTTCGAAATTAATATTTTTTCGAAATTAATTTTTTTTCGAAATTAAATTTTTTTTTTCGTAATTAAATTTTTAGTAAAACTAATTTTTTTCGAAATTAATTTTTTTTTCGAAATTAAATTTTTAGAAAAACTAATTTTTTTCGAAATTAATTTTTTTTTCGAAATTAAAATTTTTTACGAAATTAAATTTTTAGAAAAACTAATTTTTTTCGAAATTAATTTTTTTTTCGAAATTAAATTTTTTTTTGAAATTAAATTAATTTTTAGAAAAACTAAATTAATTTTTTTTTCGAAATTAGTTTTTCTAAAAAATAATTTAATTTCGAAAAAAAATTTAATTTCGAAAAAAAAAATAATTTCGAAAAAAATTAGTTTTTCTAAAAATTTAATTTCGAAAAAAAAAATAATTTCGAAAAAAAATTAATTTCGAAAAAATATTAATTTCGAAAAAAAAATTAATTTCGAAAAAGGTCGCTTAATGTGTGAAAAGTTAAGAAAATAAGCGAAAACGTATGAAAACATAAGAAAACTAACGAAAACGTAAGAAAAACGGTCAAACTAACCGAAATAGTTGTCTAGGGACTAATTCCGTGACGACAAACGGTCAAACTAACCGATATAGAGGTCTAGGGACTAATTTCGTAACGAAAAACGGTCAAACTAACCGAAATAGTGGTCTAGGGACTAATTCCGTGACGCCCGACTAACGACAAGGACCGTTTTAAACTTAAAATCTAACAAATGTCGACGTAAGTAACCTAATTCAACAAACTCGTATACATGGGTAACCTAATTCAACAAACCCGTATACATGGGTAACCTAATTCAAATAAAAAAAAGTATAGTGACTTTTTTCAAAATTTTGGGAAACTTGAGTGACATTTGTATGTATTAACCCGTTATCTATTTAAAAATTGTGTGATTTTAACAAACTCACACAAAGTTAAAACCCATGTTCTCTCTCTCATGTCTAGGCGATTTTGGCGACTTCCATACAAACCCCAAATACATTCGATTCTACCACCTCTTCTCTGATCACTAGCTAGCTAACATCCCTGTTATTGATCGTGATTATCCTCTTCCCCATACGTAACAGGCTCAATGGTTCCATAGGGTTCCAGGTATCTTGTAACGATATCCTCCTCCAAGCATCATAAATAACCCCTATATCGATTTCTTTTCATCCTCCTCATATCAAAATTGATACCTCCAATGGATACATCCTCAATACCTGGGAACGGAAGATGTCAACATTTAAAGGACTTTTATTTTGGGCATTGCAGAATCAAGGATGAAAGATACAGATTGTCAAGGATGTAAAGCACCTATATTTATCTATTCAAACACACGACACACGGATAAGAATTAGAAGCCTTTTTAACTAACAACATAGACCTATATATCAAACTTTATATAAAAAAAACACTTGTTACCACATGTTATGCAAAATATAGAATCAAAAGGCATGAACACGAAGTAAAAACCCAAAGTATCAAAAGACCATTCATCTCATTTATCTACTTCTAAATTCAGAGTGACAAACTTTACGGACACGATATTCCATTAACGATTTGATTATTATGCATAACGTTTGGCAAAAATAGTCAAATGAAATTTAGTCACATGCCTATAAGATCACCAAAGCCACAACGACGGCTATCGAATTATCCTATGAGTACAGGCTTAAATCAATATCAAAAAATATGTGAACGTTTAAACAACCAATAACAAATACCCATAAATCCACTAACATCATACAATAGAAACTAAACAAAGCACAAATTGCCTCATAACGCACTTAACACAGTACCTACAACCACACATCAGACTTTAAAATGTACATAAAATCAACACCTATGAACACATATCAACCTTCAAAAGCCACAAACTAACAGCATAGGGTAGTCAAAATTAGCAAAGCTAAAATACAACTAGAATTTTTAGAAACCCTATGATATATTCAAAAAAAAAATATCACCAAAGCCACAAATTAACCCACAACAATATTTTACTTAACACTTAATTGACATAAACTTACAAAACAAATAACTCCAAACACAAATATTAATCCATAAACAACAAAATATTTTAAAAACAAAAAAAACGAACTAACTTACAATTTCGAACAAAGATAAACATGTTATATGCAATTCTGTTAAAATGTAACTTTGGCCTGGATTAAAGTTAAGGGACTAATGTTGCCTTGTTTGTATTTTCAGTATTAGCCTTGTGGAATGGTTTGTGGCTGAAAGCTAAGAAGAAAAAGTTGAAGGGCTGCTAGTGACATTTTGATAGAGCCGTTATGAAAGAAAGCATATGTACTCGACTTGGCTTAGAGTCAGACAAGGAATCCATCGCTGCTCTCTCACTCTACAATGTGAAACCATTATCTCTTTCATCCAAACGGCTCTTTATAGAGCCGTTATTCCATCACCACCAAACGGTTTTTTCCTTCCTTCTTGATAGGCTGTTATCAGCTTTACTATTTTGATTATTGTTTTGTAATAGAACTAATATCATGTGAAGATATTAGGGGTACGACAGTGTAGCTAGAGTACCCGCTGTTATTGCTTGGTTGTTTCCCTGATTGAGATCAGGTTATGTTGTTTCTTGGTGGCTAATCTACTTGAGATTGGATTAAGCTGATATTGTATGGTTATCCTGCTTGAGAGCAGTTCTTGTTCATGAGGTTGTAATCTTTGGAGTTATTAATAAAAGTATTCTTGAATCATTTGATTCATGTTTTTCTACATGGTATCAGAGACAGGTTGCTCTGAAAAATCCTTTTTCTAAAATTAGGGTTTCTAAGATTTTGGGATTCTTCAAAATTATTTCGATTTAACTCAATTAACTAGTGTCAATTGGTATTTCTTGATTCTAATTGATTTAACTCAAAAAGATTTTCAAAACGCCCAATGCGTGGTTTTAAGAAAATTAGGGTTTCGTTTTTTTTGGAGGTTTATTCTCTGGCTTTGGTTGGTGATTTGGGCATGGTTAAGTCGAACTGTCGAAAGGGTTTTACTCGAATGAGGGAGATGAAACCGGAGATGATGAAGAGGAGGTGGTTGTGTATGAGGACGTATATGGGACATGGTAAGGCGGTTCGTGATATATCGTTTTGTAATGATGGGTCGAAGTTTTTGACTGCCGGGTAATAAGAATATTAAGTATTGGGATACGGAGACTGACCAGGTAATATCGACGTTTTCGACTGGGAAGGTTCCGTATGTGGTTAAGTTGAATCCAGATGATGATAAGCAGAATATACTTTTGGCGGGTATGAGTGATAAGAAGATTGTTCAGTGGGATATTAATACGGGGCAGATTACGCAGGAGTTTGATCAGCATTTGGGTGCGGTTAATACGATTACGTTTGTTGATAATAACAGAAGGTTTGTCACGTCTAGTGATGATAAGTCTCTTCGTGTATGGGAATTTGGTATTCCTGTTGTGATCAAGTATATTAGCGAGCCTCATATGCACTCGATGCCCGCTATTTCGCTTCATCCTAATGGAAATTGGTTGGCAGCACAGAGTTTGGATAATCAAGTTTTGATTTATAGCACGCGTGAGAGGTTTCAGCTTAATAAGAAAAAGAGGTTTGCGGGTCATGTTGTTGCTGGGTATGCTTGTCAAGTGAATTTCTCACCAGATGGTCGGTTTGTTATGTCTGGGGATGGTGAAGGTAGATGCTGGTTTTGGGATTGGATGAGTTGCAAAGTCTTTAGAACGTTGAAGTGTCATGAATCAGTTTGCATTGGTGCTGAGTGGCATCCTTTGGAACAGAGTAAAGTTGCTACGTGGCTGGGATGGATAGTAAGGTTAAGATATGGGATGTGTTTAATTCTAGGAATATTGATCCATTGGTGGGCTGCTTTTCTTGACCAAGTCTCAAGAACATCAGCCTTTGCTGTTTCCGCTGCTTCTTGGATTTATGCGGGCACTGTAACACCTCTCGCACTCTCTCCTTTAGTTCAGTTTTTTTTTCTCTTTTTCTTCTCTTTGTTTAGTTTGATGGGGAGTAGGAGTTGAGATTGTTGGAAGTTGTTGTTAGTTGTTGCCTGCTCATTTGCTTTCTCGTTTAGTGTGATTATCTACATTATTGCTTATTGTTTCTTGTCTTGTTTATTATTCTTATTGTTGTTGTGCTTGTGTGCACCCTTGACCTACCACTTTAGTGGCAAGGAAAGCCTGGGAACTTCCTTTTCTTCCCTATCTTGTGTGCTTATGTCTGACTGACTGCTATCTGTCCTGCTTATTATGTTTGCCTTCTCTTATTTATTCTGGGTGTGTGTGTGTGTGGCTTTATTAACTACATGGACGATAGATGTTCTTTATACTCTTTGGCCACCCTCCTATATTTGGAGAAAACAGAAGAATTTCTTATATCATTCGTGATATCGACTTAGGAATTGAGAATTCTAAGTCTATTTACACTCGTTTTTTTATATATATAAAAATTGATATTAATCTTGGAAATGATATTTCAATGAGTGAAGCTTGTCAAAAAATTTAAGAAAATAAGACTATCGTTTTTTTAAGTAAGCATAGTTTCGCTGTGCATGGATAACTTGTTCATCTATCTCCTTGTGCCTAATATCCACAGCAAAGTGGGATCGTGGTGAGGAAACATCGGCATCTGCCTAATGTTGCTAGATCCCTTCTGTTTCAGGGGGGATTCCTCTATTTGTGGTCTGGTTGCTTCCCTTCTGCCTGTTTTGTGATTAGTTTGTCTTCCTGAGTGCTGAATGGGATTTTTATAATTGGTCTTTAGACTAAAAATGGTTTTAACTCCTAAGTGCCTTTGGTTTTTTTTTTATTGTCTGCTTTACTATTGGTCTAAATGCTCTTGATATATTTTGTAGAAGCTCTGATAGACTGTTTGTTCTTGTCTCAAATAAGTCAATGTGTTTGTGGTTAAATCTAAGGTTATAGTGGTCTTGTTATGTTTCTCTTTCTTCTTTGTTCCTCTTCTTTATTTTCTTGCTTTTATGCTTTCCTTGCTTATATTGCCCTTTGCCCCTGAATGCCTATTTGCTCTTGCGTTTTTTTTGCCTCCTTGGTTTAAGTGTTTTTTGTGCCTTGTTTGCTTGTTCCTTGTTTTTTTTAAAAAAAAAAAAAAAAAAAAAAAAAAAAAAAAAAAAAAAAAAAAAAGGTAACCTTCTTATTTTTACAGTTGACATTATTGTCACTGGAAATACTTCAAAAGAAATTGAAAACTTTTTAAGTTCTTTTTTGAAAAACCTTTTTTTTTCAAATCCATGATCCACTAGTGGTTCAGTGATGGACTATGTAACTGTTTTTCAAAAACCCATTCAAAAGGTTGGGTCAGTTTATGCTTTGCATCTTTCTCCCTCCTCCGGGATGCTCTGAAAGTACTCTGGTACTTAAAGGGATCACCAAGGATTGGAGTTCATATTTCTGGTGCCCATGCTTTCTCTTGAAACTTTGCTGATGCAAATGGGCAAAATTGGTTTATTTCTGGAAATTCTGTTTCTAATTCAAATGGTGTTTTCATTTCATTGAAAACCGCCTTTCCCTGAGTCTTGTATTGATTCCGGTATAAATGATGATTGACCCTTTCTGCAAAAATAGAGGTGCCCCTTTTGATGCCGGTAAAATGTACGAGGCGACAAAATGGATGGTATCTCTTGTAAGTTTTTTGTTCTTCAAGACTTTAGACTGGAAACTCCTATACCAGTCAAACCTTTGGTAGAAAGGATGCAATTTAAAATTGCAGCTAATCCTGTTCATGAAGTGTTTTACACTTGGTTGGTTCTATATTTTCTTGATTGAGATCAAGTGGTTGATCAATCTGTTTGAGAACAGACTTGGTCTCTCCTTTGTAACAACTTGTTTGATATTATCGTTTTTTAAAGGTTGGAGTCCTCTCCTTTCCTTTTTCGCTTACCTGCTTGAGATCAGGTTTAAGCATTTCATATTCCTGCCTGCTTGAGATCAGGTTAAAGCTATCTTTTTTGATTAAAAGTTCGTTATTCTTGCCTGCTTGAGATCAGGTTAAAGCTATCTTTTTTGCTTACCTGCTTGAGATCGGGTTTAAGCAGCTCATAATTCTTGCCTGCTTGAGATCAGGCTCAAGATGTTTCTGTATTAACCTGCTTGAGAGGAGGTTGTTGTTACTCTTGTTGCTGATTTTTCAGCTTGTTTCAAAGTGTTTGGTTGCTGTTTTTTTTCAGCACGTTTGTGGTCATGGTTCGTAGCACTATGGGTCTTGGGGATTGATGACCCCTTGCCCACTTGGTTGTATGTGTCTTCTTGGCATGGCTTTGGTTAAAGATTCAGTTACTTGTTGCTTCCTCATTTAAAATGGTTGACTCATTAACTGTTTCGGATTTGAAATTGTGGCTTCGGTTAAGATTCGATTGCTTGCTGCTGATTTATATCAGTTTGCATTCATCCTTGGTTGTCTGTTTTTATTCAGACTGTGATGTTTGTTGTACACCTGCTTGAGATCAGGTTGTATGTGGTTATTTGCTGTTTTCTGATTGAGATCAGAATGCAGCTGTGATTGTTGTTGGCTTCTTAAGATCAGCATGGTACATTGGTTCAGTCTCTTTGACACCAAAGCTGCCTTGTTTCTTGCTTACCTGATTGAAATCAGGTTGAAGTGTTTCGTATTACTACCTGCTTGAGAGCAGTTTACTGGTTCCAGGTTTTATCCCTTTGGTGATAAAAGAGTTGTTTTTTTGATTATATTGTTTCTTCTACATGGATATTGCCTTGAAATTTGAAAGAAATAAATTAAATTCCTGTATTATTGAAACAATGAAAATCATTTATGCAGCTCTAACTGCAGTTTTCTGACCAAATGATTATGAAGGGTTTCAGCTAATAAGCTGCTTTCAAATCTGTTTTCAAAATGGGTTTACTTGATGTTTTCCAGGCCAAAATTAAGGGGGGATGTTAAAATGTAACTTTGGCCTGGATTAAAGTTAAGGGACTAATGTTGCCTTGTTTGTATTTTCAGTATTAGCCTTGTGGAATGGTTTGTGGCTGAAAGCTAAGAAGAAAAAGTTGAAGGGCTGCTAGTGACATTTTGATAGAGCCGTTATGAAAGAAAGCATATGTACTCGACTTGGCTTAGAGTCAGACAAGGAATCCATCGCTGCTCTCTCACTCTACAATGTGAAACCATTATCACTTTCATCCAAGCGGCTCTTTATAGAGCCGTTATTCCATCACCACCAAACGGTTTTTTCCTTCCTTCTTGATAGGCTGTTATCAGCTTTACTATTTTGATTCTTGTTTTGTAATAGAACTAATATCATGTGAAGATATTAGGGGTACGACAGTGTAGCTGGAGTACCCGCTGTTATTGCTTGGTTGTTTCCCTGATTGAGATCAGGTTATGTTGTTTCTTGGTGGCTAATCTACTTGAGATTGGATTAAGCTGATATTGTATGGTTATCCTGCTTGAGAGCAGTTCTTGTTCATGAGGTTGTAATCTTTGGAGTTATTAATAAAAGTATTCTTGAATCATTTGATTCATGTTTTTTCTACAAATTCAAATACTGATAACATATATCCAAAATTAATCGACAAAAACTTACAATTTCTAACAAATATGAACATGCTACATGCAATTCAATATTTGAATCCAATCTTCATCAACTTTAAATCCCGAAAATAAGCCGACAATCAACATGCAATCGAATCTACCGCAAAACCCGAATACAATCTCTCACACGCACGATCTCACAATCACCCTTTCCCTCACTCTCACACACAGTCTCCTTTTGTAGGTACTGATCCGACTTATTGAAGAGACACGTGTCCATCTATTTGAGACACGTATAAAGGCAACCATAAATAAAAACGACACCGTTTTTGTCTAAAGTTATAACCAAACATGAAACGGCGGCGTATGAAAGAAAGGAAAATATAAAATGAAAAACCTAAAACGACGTCGTTTCCGACGGTAAATCTATAACAGAGTAATAACATTATTGCAAATATTTTGAAAAGATATAACATATAAATCTGAACGTTGGTCCCCAAGTATAAAGCAATTTCAGTTTGAAACATTTGATGTTTAAATATCTTTGTTTAGTTTATCTATCATTCTATCTACTAAATTTAACATATGAATATTAAAATAAAATAAAGTAAGATTGTAACAAGTGAGAAGCAACAGAGGCGGCGAACATGCAAAGAACAAAAACCAATTGAGAAGATTTAGGGGTACTTTTGTAGAATAGGCATAGAGAAGAAATAGCGTTTCCCAATAGTAAGAGGGATGGGTATTATGGCTTCCGAACCCCGCCAGTCCTATGTGGGCTCAAAATTGGCGCCTTCAGTTCCAAGTTACCACACCCACCCTCCTTGGGTGAGTTGCTAAGTGGTTTTGGTGGCTTGTGTTAATAAAAATAATGTCAAAAATGTTATTTATATTATTCGGTCTTTATACGTTTTGATAATCACAAAATATAAAAACGCGTTACGTAAAACTACGCTTAATAAGTTTTTGATCGAGAGAAACTCGTTTCGACAACGTCTCGACTACAACATCACTTAAGGTATGAACAAACACTATACCAATTTAGTTAAGTGATCAAAGAAAATATTTTTCTTAAAACCTCACATTTTTATGTGACAAAACATTTTTACAAAAGTATTTTTGTAATTATAAAGAAATGTTTTAATAAGAAAATATATTTGAATTTCAAATTCTCTGACAACTAGTTTTCCCGCAAAAAATAAGATAAATTTTCACCACACCAGGACAAAAATTGGAGCGTATGTCGGGACGGTCCCGTAAACATAGCGACGGTCCCTTATATATACGGGACCGTCCAAAGTTTAAAGGACCGTCCCCGCTCCTCCAGGTGCCTATAAATACTGTACTATTCCTGCAGAAAAATTAATCCCTCTTGGCTCAAAAACATTCTGTTCTTGCTTTCTTCTTCTTTGATCACTATAACGTATTGATATGTGTTTATAAGTGATCCCGTTATCCTCTACTTCAAAGTGCAAGAGAAGAACGCTCGTATTCATCAAGAAACAAAGTGTTATAGATTAGTCATCACACACACGTAACTTGTGTTACGATTCTCTTCTTCCTCCAAACTCTTTCATTCGTGTATATTGTAAATGAGTGTATCCGACTTGTGTGTTAGTAGAGATTAGGTGTATTGGTGTAGATTTGGACTTGGTGTACGTCCGTGAGTGTGAATACTAGGACTTGGTGTGAGTCCTTGTATTGGTATGTGAAGACTTGGACGGTGTGTACGTCCATGTGAAGATTTGGACGGTGTGTACGTCCGTGAGAAGACTTGGATTGTGTGTAAATCCAAGTGGAATAGTGTATGTCCGTGTATTGACGTGTGTCGGTGTGTAGATTGGTTCTAGCTAAGATTAGGACTCGACATTCCTCTTAGTGTCGTAAATTGGTGTAAGCGTTGGTGTATGGTTTGCTCAGCCTGAAGGGAGTGTGTTGACATAGTGATTGTGAACTCTTGAGTGTGATACTCGAGGAGTGGAGTAGGGCGAAGAGTGAGCTTCGTACCGAACCACTATAAATATCCGTGTCTCAGTTTGGTTGTTTTCTTCCTTTATCTCTTGTCTTTACTTTGTTTTCTTTACGCATTATTATTGTGTTCATATTCCTTCGATAGATATCACATAACTACGAATCAAACGTTTTTAAAAAAGAAACAAAAAGGATCTAATAGTCTTAAAACGTAATTGTAAATGGTGAAACTATTCAACACCCCTTCTAGTTTCTACAATTGGTATCAGATCAGGTCACTCAAGAGCTTTAAAATATATTGTATTTTAAAACTTGAATCGATCTATGGAGTCTGAAAGATATCTAGAAGGGCATTCTTTGAAAGAACCACCATTTTTTGAAAACAATAATTTTATTGAATGAAAAAATAGATTTAAAAGTTATGTGAAATCAATAGATCAAGATCTTTGGTATGTTATTTCAATTGGTGATTTTAAACCAACGGAAATAAATTTTGAAAATCAAAAGTGATGATTTTAAAATAAAATTTTACAAAAATATTGAAGCTAAAATAATGATTTACAAAACTTTGCCGAAAATTGAATATGAAAGAATTTTATTGTAACACCCCGTGACCAAACACGACTAAAAACGTGAATTTTTTTTGCAAAAAGTCCACCAGGAAACTGACCCGCTACTACTCTTTAACGAACTGAAAAAAATCAATAAATATCTAGAACTTGAGACTATTTTTACATGAAACTAGACTCAATTACCTTCAAAAGGACGGGTGGCACGACCCGTAACGACTTACGGTTAAAAACTTACGATATTTCAAAGATTGCCAAAATCTGGCAGAACCCACCCATCCGATCGGATGGGCATCCAACCGATCGGTTGGATGTTTCTGTCCAGATTTTAGGGTTTCAAAATCCCCGCTTGGAAACCCGACCTCCCGAACTCGAAACTTGACCAAACTTTCCAGATTTCTTTAGTATGTCATTGGGCTCATTTTCATGCAAAAACATTTACCGTTTGACCACCCGGAATAGTACTTTAAAATTTGACGGGTTATGCAATAAACCCATTATGACCCATTAACACCCCAAACCCCTTAGACCTCTTCAATTACACACTAAACTTTACCAACATGCTTAAATTAACATACCAAACTTGTTCCAAGGGTACATGACCCGTTTACATTCCAAAATGGACAAGGGAGGCTATTTGCCAAACGCCCCTTTAATATTGACTAGAACTACAATCATGTACCATAGAGACTTCATGATTTTTACACATAATCAAACCATGACCTAAACATGAAAACAAGACCGTTAGGTAACAAAATTACCATATAAATTGAAGTATACCCAAAACACGAAAAGACACTCGGGGCTTCCAACTTCAAATGCGTTTGGTCCAAAAGGTTTTTGGTCTTCTAGTCTACCTTCTACACTACAAGCTAAGCTAAGACCTTACCCTTTCTTTCTCCACTTGTACCTACAAAATCATCATCATCTAACACCGTAAGCGAAACGCTTAGTAAGTATATAAGATATAACCATCATTACATTTCCATGGAGCATAACATAACATTTTACTCACCTTGATCAAGCAAGCAAATACATAACATTATCATGACTAGCATTGGATCCAAGCTAACATTCATTAAAAAGCTCCATAACAAGAATACATTACACATCATAACATTAGCATATAATATTAAACAAGTTATACTCATATACTTACCTCAATCTCTACTAGCTCCCTACTTGGACTTGATATAGGCTCTACTTATGCTTCCTATCACAAGATTAGCTTTAATTAGCAACTAATTAACTAGGGAGATCATTATTTCACAACCTTTACCCACAATACTCAAATCCCACCACATGAACCCTAATTTCTACATTTGGGGAAAATACTTACTTGATGAAGAGACTACAATTAAGGTGCCTCTAATGCTTCTTGATCACCTCTTGATAGCTAAAATGAGTTAAGGTGAAGATTTCTAGTCTTCCCTCCTTTTTCTTTCTATGTGTCGACCCACTTAGAACACACCAACAACTTCCAGACTTTTCTAAGAGTTAAGATATTTATCCATGTGTAGTTATGAGTTTGGTCACTTGGCAATTATAGTCCCTCTAAGTCTTATTTCACTTATTTAACCCACAACACTTATTATTCATTAAATATAAGCACTAAAGTTTATGTTTATAATTATCTCTTATACTACAAGGCATAATACGTTACCTTTCTGGGGTTAGGGTGTAATAATTCTTCCCTCCTTGAATAGGATTTCGTCCTCGAAATCTACTCTTGGAAAAGATGAGGATACTTGTTCCTCATCTTCTCTTCCGTCTCCCACCTAATACTTGTGCCTTTCCGATGCTTCCATTGAACTTTGACCAACGAAATTTCCTTGTTTCTTAATTGCCTCACTTTCCTTCCTAATATAGCTTCCAGTTCATCCTCTTACGAAAGTAATTCAAGATCAATTTCAATATCGTTTAAAGTAACCACACTTGTCTCGTCCGCCAAACACTTCCTCAAGTATGACACATGAAAGGTATTGTGAATACCTCTCATTTCTTCGGGCAATTCCAACAAATATGCTACCTCACCTACTCGCTTCAAGATTTTAAATGGCCCTATAAACCGCGGACTTAATTTCCCTTTGTTTTTAAATCTAAAAACGCCTTTCCACGGAGAAACCTTTAACATAACCAAATCACCTACCTCGAATTCGATTGGTCTTCTTCGATTATCGGCATAGCTTTTCCACCTATCTTGAGCCGCTTTAAGTCTTGCCCGAATCATTTCAATCTTTTCCGTTGTTGCCAATACTACATCCGTGCTTGCCAATTCCCTTCTTCCAACTTCCTCCCAACACACGGGTGTCCTACACCTCCTACCATAGAGCATTTCATAGGGTGGCATATCTATACTCGCGTGATAACTATTATTATAGGCGAATTCAACTAGAGGCAAATGATCATCCCAATTTCCTCCAAAGTCAATCATACAAGCTCGTAACATATCTTCTAATGTTTGAATCGTTCTCTCACTTTGCCCATCGGTTTGAGGATGAAAAGCCGTGCTCATATGTAGTTTCGTACCTAGTTCATCTTGGAAATTTTTCCAAAAATTTGAAGTGAACCGCCCGTCTCTATCGGAGACTATAGAAATGGGCACTCCATGACGTGCGACTATCTCGTTGACATAAATCTTAGCTAACTTGTGAACGGGCATATTCTCCCTAATCGGAATGAAGTGTGCACTTTTTGTTAGGCGATCTACTATAACCCAAATTGTATCGTTCTTCTTTTTCGTCCTTGGCAACTTCGTGATGAAATCCATCGTGATCTTTTCCCACTTCCAAACTGGAATGTCTAAAGGTTGAACTTTTCCATACGGCTTTTGATGCTCGGCTTTAACCTTTAAACAAGTTAGACATTTCTCAACGTACTTTACACAATCTCTTTTCATACCCGGCCACCAATAGTTCTTCTTCAAATCACGGTACATCTTTGTAGCTCCCGGATGAATATAATACTTCAACTTGTGTGCTTCTTCTAGAATCAATTCTTTGATATCACTCCGAAAAGGAATATAAACCCTTCCATACAGTGTCTTAATCCCTCGACTATCTTCTTCAAGATGCGGAATGTGAGAGGTAATACGTTCACTTTCTCTATTCTCCTCTTCCAATGCTTCCTCCTGAGCTAACTTGATTTTATCAAAAAGGTCGGACGTAACAATCGTCCGCAACGAATGAATCTTAGTAACTTCGTTTCGATCCTTGCGACTCAGAGCATCCGCCACAACGTTCGCTTTACCGGGGTGGTAGCGAATTTCACAATCGTAGTCTTTTAATAAGTCTAACCATCTTCGTTGCCTCATGTTCGGATCTTTCTTCTCAAGGAAATATTGAAGGCTTCTATGATCGGTGTAAATTACAAACTTGACACTATACAAATCATGCCTCCAAAGTTTTAGAGCAAAAACCACAGCCGCAAACTCAAGATCGTGAGTGGCATAATTTTCTTCATGCTTTTTTAGTTGTCTCGAGGCATAAGCAATCACCTTACCCCTTTGCATAAGAACACATCTGAGACCGGAATAAGACGCGTCACTATAAACCACCATATCTTCAGTTCCTTCCGGCAACACAAGAATCGGTGCTTCACATAACTTTGTTTAGTTTATTATTTCAAATATTTTGGAAAGATATAACATATAAATAGAGTAATAATATTATTTCAAATATTTTGGAAAGATATAACATATAAATCTGAACGTTGGTCCCCAAGTATAAAGCAATTTTAGTTTGAAACATTTGATGTTTAAATATCTTTGTTTAGTTTATCTATCTACTAAATTTAACATATGAATATTAAAATAAAATAAAGTAAGATTGTAACAAGTGAGAAGCAACAGAGGCGGCGAACATGCAAAGAACAAAAACCAATTGAGAAGATTTAGGGGTACTTTTGTAGAATAGGCATAGAGAAGAAATAGCGTTTCCCAATAGTAAGAGGGATGGGTATTATGGCTTCCGAACCCCGCCAGTCCTATGTGGGCTCAAAATTGGCGCCTTCAGTTCCAAGTTACCACACCCACCCTCCTTGGGTGAGTTGCTAAGTGGTTTTGGTGGCTTGTGTTAATAAAAATAATGTCAAAAATGTTATTTATATTATTCGGTCTTTATACATTTTGATAATCACAAAATATAAAAACGCGTTACGTAAAACTACGCTTAATAAGTTTTTGATCGAGAGAAACTCGTTTCGACAACGTCTCGACTACAACATCACTTAAGGTATGAACAAACACTATACCAATTTAGTTAAGTGATCAAAGAAAATATTTTTCTTAAAACCTCATATTTTTATGTGACAAAACATTTTTACAAAAGTATTTTTGTAATTATAAAGAAATGTTTTAATAAGAAAATATATTTGAATTTCAAATTCTCTGACAACTAGTTTTCCCGCAAAAAATAAGATAAATTTTCACCAGGTAAACTTTCACCACACCAGGACAAAAATAGGAGCGTATGTCGGGACGGTCCCGTAAACATAGCGACGGTCCCTTATATATACGGGACCGTCCAAGGTTTAAAGAACCGTCCCCGCTCCTCCAGGTGCCTATAAAATTAATCCCTCTTGGCACAAAAACATTCTGTTCTTTCTTTCTTCTTCTTTGATCATTATAACGTATTGATATGTGTTTATAAGTGATCCCGTTATCCTCTACTTCAAAGTGCAAGAGAAGAACGCTCGTATTCGTCAAGAAACGAAGTGTTATAGATTAGTCATCACACACACGTAACTTGTGTTGCGATTCTCTTCTTCCTCCAAACTCTCTCATTCGTGTATATCGTAAATGAGTGTATCCGACTTGTGTGTGAGTAGAGATTAGGTGTATTGGTGTAGATTTGGACTTGGTGTGAGTCCGTGAGTGTGAATACTAGGACTTGGTCTGAGTCCTTGTATTGTTATGTGAAGACTTAGACGGTGTGTACGTCCATGTGAAGATTTGGACTGTGTGTACGTCCGTGAGAAGACTTGGATTGTGTGTAAATCCAAGTGGAATAGTGTATGTCCGTGTATTGACGTGTGTCGGTGTGTAGATTGGTTCTAGCTAGGAATAGGACTCGACATTCCTCTTAGTGTCGTAAATTGGTGTAAGCGTTGGTGTATGGTTTGCTCAGCCTGAAGGGAGTGTGTTGACATAGTGATTGTGAACTCTCGAGTGTGATACTCGAGGAGTGGAGTAGGGCGAAGAGTGAGCTTCGTACAGAACCACTATAAATATCCGTGTCTCAGTTTGGTTGTTTTCTTCCTTTATCTCTTGTCTTTACTTTGTTTTCTTTACGCATTATTATTGTGTTCATATACATTCGATAGATATCACATAACTACGAATCAAACGTTTTTCAAAAAGAAACAAAAAGGATCTAAAAGTCTTAAAACGTAATTGTAAATGGTGAAACTATTCAACCCCCTTCTAGTTTCTACAATTGGTATCAGATCGGGTCACTCAAGAGCTTTAAAATATACTGTATTTTAAAACTTGAATCGATCTATGGAGTCTGAAAGATATCTAGAAGGGCATTCTTTGAAAGAACCACCATTTTTTGAAAACAATAATTTTATTGAATGAAAAAATAGATTTGAAAGTTATGTGAAATCAATAGATCAAGATCTTTGGCATGCTATTTCAATTGGTGATTTTCAACCAACGAAAATAAATTTTGAAAATCAAAAGTGATGATTTTAAAATAAAATTTTACAAAAATATTGAAGCTAAAATAATGATTTACAAAACTTTGCCGAAAATTAAATATGAAAGAATTTTATTGTGTCAAACGGCAAATGACATTTGAAAAAGTCTTTTAAACTTTCATCAAGAAAATAGTCAAGCCAAAGATAACCAAATTGATCTTGAGCATATATATGAACAATTCGTCACTTCTGAAGACGAATCAGTAGATACAAATTTAGATAGATTAAATACAAGTGCTACCAGTTTTAATGTTTTCAATGAAGGTAATGCCATCAAGGACTACATGAGTAATTTACGAAGAGAACTCATTGGAGAATCGTGGAGTGATAATGATGAAAAAGACAAAGCCTGTCCTGAATACGAAACATGTCGAATGGTTGAAATTTCAAGTGAGGTACATTCCGAAATGAAACACTTTTGCTATGAAACATTCATTCTAGAATTTTCTAAGTTAGAAAATGATCTTGAACATCTTTGCAACATGAGTCTAAAAACATTTTTGGAAAATGAATCCTTAAAATCTTTTGAAAGTAAATTGGAAAAAGAAATCATTTTGGAAGATAAAATGTCTAGACTTGAAAGTGGTATAGAAATTGATCTAGAATGTAAAATGTGTCAAGATCATAAAAGTGAAATTACGAAGCTTAGGGAAAAGGCTAAATTTGAAAAGAGTTCTCAGTTTCTTAAGGATTTACTAAATAGTCAAAAGGTTGGAGTGTTACACATTTGGAGATAAAACGGTTCTAGGTTTTAATTCATGTGAGGCATCAACGAGTAAATCAAAACAATTTAAATTTGTGAAACCTCTTAGACAAATCTAGATTTGTTATTTGAAAAACTTATTATTGTAAAAATCTCGTTTATCACTAATGAATTTTAAGTAAAACATCTTTAAATAATATCTTCTATATCTTGGAATAAAATTCAACTAGACATGTGTCTATGGGAATTTTTGTTCCCTAACTACATCCTTATCTTGTGCACGTAAATGCAAAGGATGTTTATTACTAACCATCTCGGACCCATGAGAAATTGGGTACCAAGTTTTTCTTGTAAGTTATCTCTTTAGATGCATGAGGGAAGCAACTTAAAGATATAAATGTCTATCCATACTCTCGTCAAACATGGGATAATTCATCACTACTCAAACTCTGCCTCACCCATAACATCTCTCACGGTAAGATATCTTTAGGAAATGATATTGGCAAATGTACGCTTTCTCAAAATCGTGATAGTCTTACGTGCTACGTACTTGCTAGTAACATGTTAATTGTTTGACTGAAATTCTATGTGCTTTAATTCTATACGTGATAGATAAAATTTAGGAAATTAGACTCTTTGCCTAAATGCTTATCCCCCGTAGGATCTTAATGAATTTTTGGAGATAGTGATCTTGTTACAACCACTATCAATAGCCATCTACACAATTGCCAATAAGGTAAGTCTATCAATCACTGTGGATGACACACACTCTTAACGTCCTCGACATCTCTTCTCTCTTCTATTTCTCGTCTACAACAACTATTCTATTCCACTCCTTGTCTCTATTCGCCATAGACATGATTGACTTCAGAACAACCCGATGCAAGTCTCGCATTAGATTCTCGTCTCATCTATATCTCTTCTATTTCTTCTGTCTCGACTCTATTCCAACCTCATATTCAGCGTTTCGTCAACCTCCTCACTCAAATCGAGTCTCCTCTATTTTTCCTGTATCAATTCTCCTCAATACCCATTCCCTTAGACTACTCGTGCATGTCGCGTTTATTCCATTTCTTCTATTCTGAGTCTAGTGTTTCATATCATCTCAAATAATCGATCCTAAGTGTCTTTAACAACTTACTTTTCATAAAACTCCAGTTAACAACCAGTCACAAAAATTTCCATCTCTCATAAACTACTTACTGAAGACGGTCCCTCAAATACAGACGGTCCTATGGACGGTCCCTTATATTTAAAGGACCGATATCAGTTTTCGACCAGTACCCCGTTTTTCTTACTCTCAAACAGAAAACAAAAATCAAACACCCTTAGTGCAACAACAGTGATGAAACGAACCAAAACCACCCAAATCTTTCAATTCACCACCAAAACTCTAAATTAAACACTTCAAATTCATGATCATCAACCTACCATTCCTTCTAATCATTAATTGTAAGTCATCTCATCAATTTTCATTGTCAATTCAAAATTAGGGTTCATATGAACATGAATTGAATTTGGAGATTTTCATTTTTTCTTGTAATTGATTGAAATAAACACTAAATCTTGACAATGTACTACCAATATCACTCACCTAGATGAAGGAATTGTCCATTAAAGTGAATTTTGAAAAATGTCAAAACTTGTGATAATCCCCAATTCGATTTGTTGTAATTAATTATGTTTAGTAAAGTAACAAAAACGTAATTATGCATTGTTAATACATATAAGAAACGTTTTCACAACCATGCAACATCATGAGTTGAATTTTTCAAAATAATTGGGTTTTTCTTTACTTAGTAAATATTGCGGCATGTTTGGTTCAAGCACATTAGGTTAATTAACAACTCCATTTTAGTATTACATATAATCATACACTATAAAAAGTCTTGCTAATAATATATTTCCTTATAGGTGAAAAATGCCTAAACCTACCGGTATCGATCACCAACAAACCCGTAAATTTATCCCCACTCTTTTCACTCTATACAACTCTCCTGTCTCACTTTTCTTCCAAAACGTTGAGAAACTTTACATTCATGAGGGTCGGGTAGTAAGTGGCGATTACGATGACATGAATTATCTTATCACTATGTTTAGTCAAATAAAATTTGATTGTCTTTTGAAAATCAATGAAAGAAACGTTCCTCGTTTCATTCTTGAGTTTTTTAGTCAGTATAGACTATGAGAGGATGTACGATACACTATTGAGGATGTTAGTCCTTTTGTACGAGTGTATGTGATACTTTGAGTGAATATGATTAAGTATGCGGAATCTACTTAACCACACTTAGAAGGATATTGGTTATTTGAAATGGAACAGTGGTGGTTGTTGAATTTGATAATGAACAATGAATGCTAACACTAAACGATTCAATATTATTTGAGAATAATACGAGTGATCTTCACTATCACTAGGGATACAAACCTTGAATCTCTATTACAAAGAAAACTATTTTCTGTTATGAACAACACAATGTATGTTTTCTTAGTATTCAACTGGTTACAAATTCAGCACTTAGACACACATGTAACTAAGATAAGATCTTCCCTTTTATACAACAAAGGAGATCTTTTACAATAAATGATAAGTCTTGTCGAACTACTTGCTTGCTTGAGTGTGTCAGTCCCTAAGATACAACTTGTATCTGTGTACACAACTTGTTGACTGAACATCTATCAAAGATATTATCTACCGTATATCTTTGACTTTTATACACAAAATATCTTTGTATACTTATCCATATAGCAGTAGAATACGCGACACTTATCTCTTCAACAGCAGAATCTGATGCACTAGCAGTAGTATCCTTGCGGCAGCAGAATCTCTAACACTAGCAGTAGAATGAAATACACTAGCAGTAGAATGACACTTAGTATATTTCTTTGAGCAGAACTGACCTTGTGAACGTTTAATTCCCGATACTAATCTTCAGAACATTTAATTCCCAACAATCCTCCCCTAAACATGTGATTTCCCTAAATCAACATGTTTCTTCTGAATTAAATTCTGATTGTGAGGATCTTTCAAACACTAAATTCTGGAGTATTATCTTGGATGCTTGCTCCAAGAAGTCAAATCATCTTCCAGCATGCCTTTGCAAGTGATGAACAAACGTAGTGAACTGAAATTGAAACTGAAAGAACCTAGATAGAACTTTCTCCATTTGAATGCTTCATCCCTTCTGAATATATATAATACTCCAGAATCTTCATTTGAACTTTCTTCATTTGAAGAGCTTATTCCCAGTATCCATCAACTGAATGCTTGTTCTTATTATTGGCTGAATAATAAGACATGTTAGCTTCTCAAAAAGCTGACATCATCATCTTGTATGCTCTTGTCTTTTCCATTGTAGGAGAAGATACAACAACTGCTGCTGAGCCAGGTGGTTTTCGAAGGGGTGTATATATTATATTGAGATGATAAAAAGTGAAGTCATGAAACTACTCCCTTCCCAATCTTTCTCCCCTGTTTGATTAATTATAAACTACCTCCCCTGATTCTAAGGATACACAACCACAACTTTTCTTCCCTTATTGGTTAATCTTCCTCCCCTGGGCTTTATTTCCTCCCCTGAGCTTGGAAGATTTCTCACCATGTATCAAAATATTTCCTCCCCTGTTTGGAAGATCTCTCACCATCATGTGATCTACCAATTAGAAAATGTTTTTCAGACAATGGTGTACATGTTGGCCATCAATTCCTTAAGAGTTTAATTAGCTGCCCTCATCACTTCCAGGTGTGTTAACTCCTGTAAGAGGTGAATCATGGGGCATTAACTCATTATCCATCATTTGATGGTTTTCTGAGCCACTTTGAAAATCCTTTTTAAAGAAACTTTTGACTTAGCAGTATGAACTTGATTTTATGATTGAAAAATCATACTGCTTACAACCATTTTGAAGGGATT
The DNA here is from genome assembly GCA_021014915.2 of Artemisia tridentata subsp. tridentata. Classification (NCBI taxonomy): domain Eukaryota; kingdom Viridiplantae; phylum Streptophyta; class Magnoliopsida; order Asterales; family Asteraceae; genus Artemisia; species Artemisia tridentata. The sequence continues at coordinate 104,083,876 of CP139502.1, read as the reverse complement.
AAGTGTATAACAGACACTTAATCAAGAATTCGGTTTAACTTAACCTCTGGTTGTGTGAGAACCAATATTTTCAGTTATAAATAACTGCTTATGTGCAGACAAACCCATTCAAAGGGCTTTCTTGACAAGTTTTCCAGCTCTTGACAATTGTGTCTTCTAACACAAGTGTTAGATGCACATTTGTTCGCTGTTCTTTCTATCAAATGTTCTTAGACTTGCTCATTATACTTAAAAGTATAAAATGATAGAAAGTGAGTTGTGTCAGTTACTATCTGACCAACTGAGCCATCAAGTCAATGTGAAACATCATAATCAGGTTTCAAGAAAGAAGTTTTAAAGAATCAATTAACTTAGGTGTAAACCTTTGTTAATGAATCCCCAAACTCAGTCTATCATGAACCTATTATGTCAGCAACTAGTATAATCATTCTGCTGCTCATACATTTCACTTGAAACTTCCTTTGTGCTCAAATGTTCATACCTGAAATTGTTAGTCCAAAACCAAGAAATAAAATGTAAAAAAATTTGTGTTGATATAAATAATGACTAAAAACATTATTAATACTTCTTGATATCTCTATGTTTTGATAATCATAAAATGTAAACTCATTAAACATAAACTTATTAAATAAACAAGTATTTAGTTGTAAATATTCACTTCTACAACTCAATCAGTTAAGGTATGAATAAACAAATGCTTAATGCATTATATGATCAAAGGAATATTTTCTTAATCACTTGATTTTTTATAAAATGACACAAGCATTTTATTTCTTTTACAAAATCATTTTTGGAAATTAAAGGAAAATGTTTAATCCATAATAAATTTATGAATTCAAATTTTCAACAAAAAATGGCAAAAATGTTCCAGAAAAACCTTCCCCACAAAAAGACAAAACTGGGCAACGGATATAAGGGGCGACCCCTTTAATAATTAAGGGGACCGCCCCGCTCCTCCAGCTGTCAATTTTTGCCTATAAATACTGGACTAATCCTGGACTTTTTTCCTCACCTTTTGCACCTCAAACCTTCTGTTCTATATATCTTCTTATATCTTTCTAAAACCTTTGATCATATATTCATAAGCTTTTGTTTCAAGTGATCCAAAGCTTCAACCTCTCAAGTGCAAGAGAAGAATACTTCTATCCCTCAAGACAAGAAGTATTACAACTTGGTGTATCTCTTCCATCCAAGTTGTTGGTGTATCATAATTGTAAATCATTCATTTGTACAAGTTGTGTATATTTGTTAGATAGGTGTGAGCATAATTGTTTAGGATAGATTAGTGTGTAAGTAGTGAAGTTGTGAAGAAGTTAAGGTGTGTAAGTAGTGAAGGTGTGAAGAAGTAGAAGAGTATATAAGTAGTGCTAGGTTGTGAAGTAGTTGTGAAGCCGTTGTGAAGAAGCTGTGAAGCTGTTGTGAAGAAGTCGTGAAGAAGTTGTGATTGAAGTTGTGAGATTGGTTCTAGCTACGATTAGAACTCGACATTTAGCTTTGTGTCGTAAAATTGGTGTAAGCGAAAGTTGTGTAAGGTTTTCTCCGCCATAAGGGAGCTTGTTGACATAGTGAAGAAAACTCTCGAGTTAGGTGCTCGAGGAGTGGAGTAGGGCAAGGAAGGTGTCCTTGTAGCCGAACCACTATAAATCCTTTGTCTCGCGGTTCGATCTCTCCATCACTATCTTTCATTTCATTTCATTACTTTACTTGCATTTTTAATTTAGATTTACTTATATTTGTTCATATTGTTCAAGAGTTGAGTTCACATAAATTCGAATCTAAGTTTTTAAAAGTAAACAAAGTTTTTATAATAAATTAAAAAGGACGTAAAACTATTCAACCCCCCCCCTCTAGTTTTCCACAATTGGTATCAAGAGCCACGTCAAACAAGATTTTTAAAATAAATTGTATTTTAAAACTTGAAACGATCTATGGAATCCTAAAAATATTTAGAAGGGCAATCGATGCAAAGACCACCACTATTCGAGAGTGATGGTTTTCTTTATTGGAAAAATAGATTCGAAACTTATGTGAAATCAAAAGATCTTGATCTTTGGCATGTTATTACCTATGGTGATTTTCCCCCTATTCAAAATAATCCTTTAACTAAAATAGATGAAATTGTACCTTTTGAAAAACAAAATGATGATTTAAAAAGGAAACTAGCAAAAAATAATGAGGCTAAAATGGTAATTTATAATGCATTACCACACAAAGAATATGAGCGAATTTTTATGTGTCAAACCGCAAAAGAAATTTGGGATTCTTTATTAATCACTCACCAAGGTAATAGTCAAGTCAAAGACAACAAAATAGATCTTCTTGTTCAACAATATGAACAATTTATAATTTCTGAAGAGGAATCTATTGATAATGCATTTGCTAAATTTAACACTATTATCACAAGTTTAAAAGCACTTGATGAGACTTTTTCTAGCAAAAATTGTGTAAGGAAATTTCTTAGGGCATGACATCCAAAATGGCGCGCGATGGTCACGGCTATTGAAGAATCGAAGAACTTGATGAAGTTATCGCTTGATGAACTTATCGGTAACTTGAAGGTCCATGAAGAAATTATAAAGAGAGACTCGGAAACAGTCAAGAGCAAGAAAGATCAAATCAAATCTCTTACGCTAAAAGCCAAAAAGGAACTTAGTGATGATGACAATTCAAGTGACTATAGTGAAGACGAAGAATATGCAATGGCCGTAAGAGAGTTCAAGAAATTTTTCAGGAGACGAGGAAGATTCACAAGACAACCACGAGATGAAAGAAGATCGCTTCAAAGAAATAGGAATGATAACTACGGGAAAAGAAAGTGCTTTAGATGTGGAAGCCCAAACCATTTCGTTGGAGAATGTCCAAAGCCACCCGGTTATGATTACCAAAGCGCCTTTATTAGTGGAGCATGGAGTGATAGCGACAAAGAAGAAGGGGACAAAGCAAACGACGAAAAATGTCTTGTAGCTCAAGCAACCGATGAAATATGTCTAGGAATAAATTTGGAGCCCGACGAATGGATTAAGGATAGTGGATGCTCGAAGCACATGACGGGGAATCGCAAGCTATTTTCCTCCTACAAGGCATACAACGGAGGTAATGTTATTTTCGGTAGTGACTTGCGTGGAAAAATCATTGGCAAATGTACGATTTCTCAAGACTCCCTAACTATTGAAAATGTTGAGCATGTAGCTAATTTAACATACAACTTACTTAGTATAGGACAAATATGCGATAATAAGTGTAGGGTTACCTTTACTGATAAAGATAGAGAAATAGTTAAGGACGGAAAGGTCATAGGTAGAGGAATTAGGAAAGGTGGCGTATATGTTATGAAACTAGGAAATAAACTGGAAGATAAAATATGTCTAGCAACCTTAGATGAAAACTCTACATTTTGGCATAGGAGATTAGGTTACGCAAATATGCAACAAATACAATCCCTAGCCTCTATGGAATTAGTTAGAAATTTGCCAAACCTAAGATATGATCAACATTTTTGCGATGCTTGTAAAATTGGAAAACAAGCACATGCTAGTCACAAAGCTAAGAATATAGTCTCCACTACTAGATGCCTAGAATTATTACACATGGACCTTTTTGGTCCATCCGCTGTGCGGAGTTACGGAGGTAACCGTTATACCTTAGTAATTGTAGACGACTATTCACGATACACGTGGACTAGATTTTTAAGTGATAAAACCGAAGCCTTTAATAAGTTTGAAATATTTAGTAAAATGATTCAAAACAAATTAGGATGTTCTATAGTATCTATTAGGACGGACCATGGTCGGGAATTCGATAACGAAGTGCAGGTCGGAAAATGTTGTGATTTAAATGGAATATCTCACAATTTCTCCGCTCTTCGCACTCCACAATCAAATGGGGTAGTAGAAAGAAAGAATCGTTCCTTACAAGAAATGAGTAGAACAATGCTAAATGAACAATCTATCCCACAAAAATTTTGGTGTCACGCCGTAGATACATCAACATATATAATAAATAGAGTCTCAATTAGGCGAATTTTAGGAAAAACCCCATATGAGTTATTAAGAGGTAGAAAACCTAATCTAAATTACTTTAGGGTATTCGGAGCAAATGTTTTGTTCTCAATACAAAGGATTACCTTACTAAGTTTGACCCTAAGTCGTACGAAGGAATTTTTCTAGGGTATTCGCAAAATAGTAAAGCTTATATAATACTTAATAAACACACTATGAAAGTAGAATAGTAATTGAATGTAACATTTGATGAAACTCCACCACCACCTAAAACATTGCCTCTAGAAGATGATGACCTAGTTGAAGATGAAGCTATTGAGGTTAGTAAAACTAAACCCTTAGGTGATGATAATGAAAATATAACCCTAGGAGAAAATGAAATAGTAAATGTTAAGGAATCTAAATCACACCCATTAGATAATATAATAGGAAACCTAAATCAAATAACTCTTAGATCACAAGCTCAAGATAAAATTAACTTCTTTTGTTTCCTCTCAACAATAGAACCTAATAATATAAATGAGGCTTTAAAAGATGAAAGTTGGGTTAGTGCTATGCAAGAAGAACTAAATCAATTTAAGACAAATGACGTTTGGGAACTAGTCCCAAATCCCATGAACATGACCATCATAGGAACTAAATGGGTATATAGAAATAAGTTGAATGAAAATGGAATTGTTACTAGGAACAAAGCTAGGTTAGTTGCCCAAGGTTATAATCAACAAGAAGGAATTGATTATGACGAAACTTATGCCCCCGTAGCTAGATTAGAATCTATAAGAATACTCCTTGCCTATGCATGCGCCCTAGACTTTAAGTTGTTTCAAATGGATGTGAAAAGTGCATTCCTTAACGGTTTTATCAATGAGGAGGTATACGTGGCACAACCTCCAAGATTCATTGACTTCGCAAAACCTGATTATGTTTATAAACTCAAGAAAGCTTTATATGGACTCAAACAAGCTCCTAAGGCTTGGTATGATCGATTAAAAGCTTTTCTTATTAAACATAATTATTCCATGGGAATGGTAGATAACACTCTTTTCACGAAAAAGAAAAGCCCAAATCTCATCATTGTCCAAATATATGTCGACGACATTATATTTGGATCGGCTTGTCAGGATATGTGTGATGAATTCGCCAAAATCATGCATGATGAGTTTGAGATGAGTATGATGGGTGAACTAAATTTCTTTCTAGGATTACAGATAAAACAATTAGAAGATGGAATATTTTTTAATCAATCTAAGTACATTAAGGAGATGCTTAAGAAATTTGGATTAGAAGACTCTAAGCCTATGAAAACACCGATGTCTATGAAGACTCACATCCATAATACCAATGGTACTGCTTGATGAACTAGCAGCACCAACTCCATCATCAACCTTCTCATCTTTAACTGGGCTTGAGGTACTAGGAGATGACATAAATGCCATATTCCCAGTACTTGAACTATTACCTCCAGTTTTATTCAAATCTTGTTCCACAATCTTAAAGTTGCTATACAAGTCCATAAGTTCCATGGTGTCAATTTCTGGTTTTTTTTTTCTAGAAAACAACATGTACAGCCCACTCTTCAGCTAAGCTTCTCAGAAATTTTGAGTTTAAATCTTCTTGAGGTATTTCAACCCCAAGAATAGCAAGTTGGCTCACAATTTTCTGTAGCATGTTAAACATGTGGTCTAAAGATTCATTGTTGGTTGAGGAAAAGTTTTCAAACTGCTACTTGAGAAGAGTCTTGTGGGTCTTCTTGGTGGCTTCATTCCCACCATACCTTGCAATAATGGCCTCAAACAAAGATTTTGCATCTTTGAATTTGCTGAAGTTTAAAAGTTGATCATTTGGAATGGTCATCATCAGCATACTTCTGGCCTTGAGGTCATTCTTCTTTCTGACTCTATCTTCTGCAGTTGTTGGGTTGGTATTCACAATTTTCACAATTTTACCTTCAACTGTTGATGTAGAGGTTGTAGGTTTGAAGGAATTTCCATCTTCAATAATTTCCCAAAGTGTATAATCTTGCACTTGGAAATACTGCTCTATCCTTAACCTCCACATGTCAAACTAATTCTGTTTGAGCATGGGCAACTTTGCAGCAACATTTGTCTGAATAGATTCTACGTCCATTTCTTCTTCTAAATCAAAGATATCAGCCTTGCTCTGATACCAATTGAGAGGATGTACGATACACTATTGAGGATGTTAGTCCTTTTGTACGAGTGTATGTGATACTTTGAGTGAATATGATTATGTATGCGAAATCTACTTAACCACACTTAGAAGGATATTGGTTATTTGAAATGGAACAGTGGTGGTTGTTGAATTTGATAATGAACAATGAATGTTAACACCAAACGATTCAATATTATTTGAGAATAATACGAGTGATCTTCACTATCACTAGGGATACAAACCTTGAATCTCTATTACAAAGAAAACTATTTTCTGTTATGAACAACACAATGTATGTTTTCTTAGTATTCAACTGGTTACAAATTCAGCACTTAGACACACATGTAACTAAGATAAGATCTTCCCTTTTATACAACAAAGGAGATCTTTTACAATAAATGATAAGTCTTGTCGAACTACTTGCTTGCTTGAGTGTGTCAGTCCCTAAGATACAACTTGTATCTGTGTACACAACTTGTTGACTGAACATCTATCAAAGATATTATCTACCGTATATCTTTGACTTTTATACACAAAATATCTTTGTATACTTATCCATACAGTAGTAGAATAAGCGACACTTATCTCTTCAATAGCAGAATCTAATGCACTAGCAGTAGTATCCTTGCGGCAGCAGAATCTCTAACACTAGTAGTAGAATGAAATACACTAGCAGTAGAATGGCACTTAGTATATTTCTTTGAGCAGAACTGACCTTGTGAACGTTTAATTCCCGATACTAATCTTCAAAACTTTTAATTACCAACAGACTAATATATGACTCCACGGGGGAGCTACTAGTCCAGTTTTTCATTCAACATCAATTCATCTCTTACCCACTTTCAACCTTCGGTCAAATTCTCGGTATACCCGCTGAAGGACAATGATGACATCAAATAACGACATATTATTAGCATCATTTATCCTATATTATTGACTTGTTTTATATCACTTTATATGAGAATTGATACTTAATCGTTTACTTTTGTAATTCTCAGTTATAAACAAGCATTAGGTGAAAGTTAATGATTTCGGACGGAAATTGGAGCAAAATGAATCAAGTTGGAAAAGTCTACTGAACTGAAGGAAGATGCGCCGTATCATTCTTGATAGATAAGTCGTACATAAAGACTTAGACGAATCAAAGACCATTGCCTGACTTTGAAGCATGCGCCGCATCTGATTTTATCATGCGTCGCATATGAAACTTTGGTCAACGAAGAAGAACCAACTTGTTCTACTCCAGATACGCCGCATCAGACCAATCCGATGCGCCGTATCGGCCATACACAATCCTTACCAAGAAATCAAGTGGAGATTAGAAGCTTAATGAAGAAGTCAAGATTACAAGTCGACACTTGAAGATGCTTTCGTATTTTGGCCATAAAATCTTCATCCGGACTCCGTTTTAGTTGATTCAAGCGGCCACGGAAAGAGAAAAAGGAGAACTACCTGTATCTGAAGGAGATGCGGCGCATCAAGTCTTTAGATGCGCCGTATTGGGAGATGCTCCATATCAGATTTATAGATGCGCCATATCGGGTCAGTTTCAGACTTGGAGGCTACGATTACTTATAGATGCGGCGCATCTAACTCTCTAGATGCGCCGTATTGACCCAGATTTCAGAATCTATAAATACCAAACTCATTAACGAATTAGGGCATCTTTGGAAACTCTTAGGCCCATTCCCAGACGATCAAAGCCTCTCAAAACAACAGAAGATCACCCTTGAAGACCCAATTATACTTGAAGAACATCTCTTATCATTGTTATACTACTTAATCATTCGGTTAGCGTATCATATTCTTTATGTTTAATACTCTATTCGTCTTGATTATATTTTTGTATTTTGTTACATAGATTATGGGCTAACACCCTTAGGTGTTAGCCATGTTTATGAAGTTTTATTAGTTTTTATGATTTTGTCGATGTGTTTGCTTTGTTATTGGATTGGGTGCTTGTCGATAAAAACTCGTTTATTGCTTATAACTAGTAGAAGTCTATGTAACTAGGTTATGATCCTTATAACTTTAATTGATGTGACTTAACTACCTGTAATTGTGGTTGCTTAGGTTGAGTTATATGCGTGTTAACCCGAATCTCTATTAGGAATCATTGTTTGGCATAAACGGAACGTGTCTACAACCTAATAGGACTAGTAACGTGTAATACTGAACTAGGTTAGATGGTTTAAAGCAATAAGTTAGTATTGATGCTAGACGAGTCACTATGATCATGTCCTCTTTCCCACCACGATGGTAGGTTATTTAATTGTGACAGGATTAATAATCGGATTGGCGACAAAACAATTGAATGAATTAAAACAAGTAGACATAAGCATGTATAACTGTAAAATGGATTAGACGTGGCTAACCCGTTCTTCCTATCTATCTTCATCTATCTTTAATTTGCTTTTAATTAGTTTAATATTTATTTTCTCGTATTTAGTTTAATTAAACACACAAAATCGTGATAGCCTCTCAGGCTAAAACCCCCAAAAATATTTACTTGCTTTCTAGGTTAGAATAGTTAGTTTAGTAATTAGAATACCTTTAGATCACTTTAGCTTCGCTCCTAGTGAACGACCCTTGCTTACCTAAAAACTATCTACATTGATCGGGTACACTGCTCGTGAGTGTTTAGAGTCTATAGGTTAGTTCGGCAATAAATAAATTTAAAACTTGGTAGTTTATTATAGACCTAAAAAAACACATCAAGTTTTTGGCGCCGCTGCCGGGGAGTGATTGTTTTAATTTGATTTATTGGTATTTTAGTTTAGTTAGTTTTATTTGTTTCTGTGTTTCTGTCTCAGAAAGGCAATACGGCGTATCCTTGTCTGTGGATGCGGCGTATCTGTCTTATATCAATACGGCGTATACAGGTCAATTGTATACGGCGTATTGACGTTCTGTGACCAATTTTTTTAATCGTTTTTCTTTATTTTTGTTTATTTAATTTTTATTTTTCGTTTTAGTTTTTATTGTTTTTGTTTCGGTTACTGCTGTTCTTGGTTGTTTATCTTTCAGGTAATAATGATGATGGATAATCCGGACATAACTATGGAAGAATATCTTAGGCTTAACAATGAAAGATCCTTGAGCAATAAAAAGGTTTACGATTGGGAAAGAGCAAGATATGGTGCACAAGTCATCAATGATAAAGAACCCACGATGGAAGAGTACTTATTATCAAAGCAGGAAGAGTCAGGGAAAGAAAGAAAGACATTGCCATTTAGACACACTTGGACTTTATCCAATGATGATGATGAAGAAGAATCATACGATTTTGGTGCAATTAGGTTTCCGGCAATAGTTATTGATGATGTTATTTCTCCGGAAGTTGCCCAAGATGAAGAAGAGTCACAAGTGTTTGATTTGAATGAAAATCCGGCAATTGTTTACAAAGAAACTTATTCATCCGAAAGTGCTTATGATGAAAATGAAGATGAATGTGGAACAATGGTTTATGATGCTATTACTTGTGATTTTTCACCCGAGTTGGAAAATATATTCTCATCATATCAAAAACACCATGATGATATTCCATCGGATGAAGATAATGAGTATTCTCATATTGAAAGTTTTGATTGTATTGTGTACGATGCCATACCGCAATTGCCACAACAAAATGAAATATTCATGCGTGGAACAAATGATAAGACCAAGAAACACGTTTGGAGGTGGAGGAAACACCATAAACTCGAACTAAAGATTAACTTTGAATTTTTGGTTTATTGATTGCCGAGGTGTGTATGTATTCTAGAGAGAGAAGTCTAGAACACACACACACCTCGTGTGTTACAAATGAATCCTCAACCCTCCTAGTATTGACATAGGAGGGTATTTATTACAAGCTACAAGTTCTAACTTAGCAATATGACTAAACTAGTCCTTGTACTTTGAATGCTATTGCAATTCCCACATATGACAAAACTTTAAAGCTAACAATCTCTCCCCAAAGTGATGTCATACGGGAATTGCTTACAATGTTCCCTACAAGTAAAATTCAATACAAAAACATGAGAAAGATCTTCAAACTTCATTACTTCGTTCAGCTTGCATAATCTTCTCAGCCGCCATTTCTTTACTTGCAGACGAACTAAGTGAGCAAATCTAATTAGGGTTTAATATAGAGTGCCCTGAGTGCTCTCCCCGTGCTCTCCCCTAATTAGTGCTCTCCCCCAAACTGACAACCTCTCTTATGATTGCCCTGTATCTGAAGTCCGTTCGGGGGAATACATTATCAACATCTTCATCTCACCAAATGCATCCCAGTTATTTTTCCCATGAGAGATCAGCCCGCACATTTCTCTCCCCTGCTGGTTACGATTCATCGGAATCAGCATACTGATGTGTACGTGAAATACAAACTGGAAGCCCTTTATAAGGAATTATATCAGCCCGTGAGAAGATGTCGATATACCCAATCTAACCTCCTGTATCAAAAACAACGGCTTCATGTAGTGACTACTGATGGAGAAAACCCACTATAACGAACTTGAGACTGAAGTAGAATAACCCAAACTTGTGACTTAAACTTGCACGATAGTGTGACTAAGAACCTATACTGAGCACTACAACGTAACTCCTTAAAGCATATAGGTCGTTTCATATACCCATCCATCCTTCCTTAACTATATATGAACCTCTCTTGAATTATCCACATCTTTGTGTGACACTGAGTACTACAACGTATCTCCTTTAAGTGATAGTTAACTAGGTCTTCGTCCATCCTCCCCTTGACCTATGAAAACTAGATAACCCAAGACTTAATCACTATTCCCATGAGTGCCCAAACAAGGATCTCGAAGAATCATGCATCCAACCAACCCCGATATCTTCAAGATACTAAGTACACGTACCCGAGATATTCCACTTCAACTTCAAATAAGTAATAATGAATCATCATCCTTGTAGTCACAGCTGATAATTTGACCATTGTCATCTGATTGTGAATCTTGATCAGGATCTTTTCGGCTATACGTGGTGATGTTGAAGGTACAGTCCGATAAGTTCATTTGTGATTTTGATGTGAAATATGCCATAAAATGACATTATAATGATGCTGGAAAAATTTGAGTTTAAGAAATTTTTACGCTGAAAATTCCCCGAAAAATTCGAATTTTGGCCAAAAAATTTGAATTTTAGGCCAAAATTTTCACTCTTGTACCAGAATTTGAATCTCGCGTAAAAATTGACCGTAAAGTCTCCTGTGAAAAATAAATTTTACTCAAATTTTCCCGCCAAAAAACTTTTTTTTTTTTTTTTTTTTTTTTTTTTTCAAATGCGATAAGGTTGTGTTGTCCGATATCACAGAAGCTTCTTTGTCCGATATCGCAGTTGATAAAACTTCTCGGACAGAACTGCGATATAGGTCAAATGCGATAACTATCAAATGCGATAACCATCTGAGTTGTAACTGCGATAAGATCAAATGCGATAGGAGCTAAACAGCGATGCCAAATGCGATAAGGCCAAATGCGACACCTATCGCAATTCTCATACAAGAAATGCGATAATCACTACGAATTGCGATAACCTCGCTGCTTTTCTTCAATTGCGATAAGAATTCCCAATTGCGATAATTCGCTAGTTTCAGTGAACTGCGATAGAAAGCAGCCAATTGCGATAAAACGCAATTTTCAGCCAATTGCGATAAGTGACGCTGATGAGGGCCAAATGCGATATTTTCGCCTTTTTCAACCACTTTTTGACTTTTTGCACTTATCTCTTACAAACCCACTAGCTTGCACATGCTTCCTGACAACTTCTACTTACTTTCACTGACATTGATCAACTCAATAATACACATAAACAACTAAAAACATAAAACTTATAAAAGTTGTATGATTCTAGTCGATCTATGGAACAAAGAACAAACCAAGTTTAAAGTGAAGAACAAGTGAAATTCACAGCTACTTCGCTAGAACACCAAACAAACAAAACCTTTGATCTTCACATGTGTACGATTTCAAGATAAACACCTCAAACTGCCATGATTTTTGAAAAACAAAACACGACAGTAGGGTATTTAAAGAACATAGATCGAACACAAAAACCTTCAAAACTGCTACTGATGAACAGTAACTATCAAGAACACACCAAAAAATCACATTTTTACCTCAAACACACCACGATTCGCCCCCGGTTAGCTCTTGATACCAATTGTACGACCAAGAATCACGTTTGGAGGTGGAGGAAACACCATAAACTCGAACTAAAGATTAACTTTGAATTTTCGGTTTATTGACTGGCGGGGTGTGTATGTATTCTAGAGAGAGAAGTCTAGAACACACACACACCTCGTGTGTTACAAATGAATCCTCAACCCTCCTATTATTGACATAGGAGGGTATTTATTACAAGCTACAAGTTCTAACTTAGCAATATGACTAAACTAGTCCTTGTACTTTGACTGCTATTGCAATTCCCACATATGACAAAACTTTAAAGCTAACACATGCGTGGAACAGATGAGCCAGATTACGACCCCACAAAGGATTTTGAAGAAATGTGGGATGACTTATTTGAGGCGGCTATTCGGGATAAAGATGAAATTGCAAGACCACTAGTTGAAGATGGAGACTCACAAGATGAATTGGAGTCACTTACAACAAAAAGTGGTACTAATTTATTTAATATTATTAATCCCGTTACTAATAATCTTGCTAGTTTTCCTAAACAGGTTGCAAAACGAAAGAATGATGAGGTGGAATTTACTACACCAACTAATGATGAATATAAAGCACCTGTTATCAACCCATTTTTGGTGGAGCTCGAGAAAGAATTCAAGGATGAGCTGATGGACACGACCATGATTGAAGAGGATGATTTCAATCCTATGAAGGATTTAGAGGAACCCAAACTTTTACTCGCCAAAGACCCTTTCTCATCTTTTATGGAAGTCAAGGGACGCCTTACTACCAATAGAACAAACGAAGAAGAAGGGAGATTCATTGATCCTCAACATACTACTCTCTCACATGTAATGTTCATGTCATCCAATTTAACAACCAAACCGGGTAAGGTAATGAACGAAGTACACATATTGCCAAGCTATTATCTTTACATATTCTATCCATCTCTAGTAGCAAATTTACACCGTTATGGTGCTTATTGCTACTATCACCCACACTTGACCGCAAGTGGGGGGAAAAACACGCTATTGCCTAGTAAATAAGGGTGGAGTCAGGCTCGTGACTCTAACAAAAACAAGCGCTTCTAGGTAGGCAACCCATGCTTGTCTTTTATTTTGTTTTTAGTTTATTTTTATTTTCGTATTTTTGTCAGTTGGTCAATACGGCGCATGCACTTTTAGTGGATGCGGCGTATTAGTTACAGGAAGTTGATGCGGCGTATCCAATATTCCATGGATACGGCGCATCGACACTCTGGCCTGTAATTTCCCGTAGTTTTATTTTCCTAACCAATGATTAACGAGATGTTCTTGAGTCTATTTTTTCTGTGGTCTCTATATATTTACAGGTCTGGACGAATGAAGATGTTGATGAACTCCCACATTTTATATGCTCGCATTCTTACATGGTGGATCATACCGAGCAAATCTCAGGGGAGTTCTCCGTTCTAATTCTTTCTATCTCTTGTTTTTAATTTTAAATACAAACAACGAGGACGTTGTTTAACTTAAGTGGGGGGATGGAGAATTAGAACGTTACTTGTCCTAAATTTTCAAAAATATGCTTTAATCTATGCTTAATTATCAAAATTTAATTTTTTTAGCATGTTTTTGTTTAATCTAAGTTGCATAGCTGCACACATAACATTATTTTCAAAAATTGTGAACTTATCAAAATTCACAAATCTATGAGTGTGTCGGTGACTTGTAAACTTTAGAACTTGGCTTGTATACTATTCGAGACCACCATAATGAGTATTATTGATATAATTGGAGTGACTTGTCTAACTTGGTAAATTTCTAGGATTTCACCCAAAAAGCCTATTATATGTTTTGTGTTATTAACTAACTACACTGGTTAGTTAACCCCCGTATAAACCCTTTGTTTACTCTCATTTTTAGAGTAAGATACCCCTAGAAAAAAAACCCTCAGAGCCATTCCTTTCGTTTCTTACACCAATGTTTAAAATGTTTCGTTACACCCTTACACCTTAGCCTACCCTGTAGATTAAAGTCCGTGGTTAGTTACTTTAGGCAAAGTGTGTTTCCTTACAATTAACTGTGTTCGCGTGCGTAATTCATTATCTATGGTTAAGGTCGGGAAATTGCACAATGCAATTGGAGTGAAAGTAGATATTGTATAATTTGAGTCTTGTTATTTTTCGTGTGTTTACTACTTTCACTATTACTGTTATTTCTGAAGTCATGAAAAGTATGGAAAAATTATCCAGAGTTATCGTTATAGTGATGTGGTGAAATTTTACACATCTATGTTTATGTTAGTAGTTTGAAAAAAAAAAAAAAAAATCGAAAAAATCGAAAAAATGAGAAAAGAAAAAGAAAGAAGAAGTTGGAAGTTTGTTTTTACCAACATTGTAAAGTTATGTAAAGTTATCATTATTGTTGTTGTACTATATTTATGGATTGAATGGGAGTTGGCCGTTATGGGAACGCCAACTAAGGTTTATTCTTTGATTGAGATTTTATTGAGTCTAATTCGTGTCTACCCAAAGCGTGAGTTTCAAGTGTCAAAGCGTGAGTTATTCAATGATATGAGTCTAATTCGTGTCTACCCAAGGATTTTAATCTATTTGTTTTGTTTATTTTTTATTTTACACCAATTTATATCTCAAATATTATCCATACCCTATATCATTCTTTATCCAAACCTTTGATTTATTGAGATTAGGGATTTGAGCAATCTTAAGTATCGTAGTCGTGGATTCGGCTATGTATTTATGATTTTGTCGCCCTTTTTGATATAATATTATTGGTGAAGATTACTTGGTCCTATCTTTAGCCTATTCGAGTTAAGGAATTGAGCAATTGCAAGTATCGTGGTCGTGGATTCGATCATGTATTTGTAATTTTGTCGCCTTTTCTGGAATATGAGATCGATAGAGATTAAAAAGGATGATCAACCCTTAACCAAAAAAAAACCCTTTTTACCGCTTTAGACTTGTTACTCCTTAGCTTTAGTGGGGGCGATGTGTATCATTGCCAAGCTTATGATAGAATATTCGTCACGACTGGACAGTTAAACGATTAGATTTGCTTTTATCGAAATATTTTATTTTGTTTCTAATTCGTTAAGTGTTTGGTTGTGCAATTATGATAAAACGAATAAATGCTTAATTGTAAAAATACATCCTATTCAGGATACATTTTCATAAGTTTTAATCTAAGGTTTACTTGAGGACAAGTAAAGTTCAAGTGGGGGGATATTTGATGACATCAAATAACGACATATTATTAGCATCATTTATCCTATATTATTGACTTGTTTTATATCACTTTATATGAGAATTGATACTTAATCGTTTACTTTTGTAATTCTCAGTTATAAACAAGCATTAGGTGAAAGTTAATGATTTCGGACGGAAATTGGAGCAAAATGAATCAAGTTGGAAAAGTCTACTGAACTGAAGGAAGACGCGCCGTATCATTCTTGATAGATACGTCGTACATAAAGACTTAGACGAATCAAAGACCATTGCCTAACTTTGAAGCATGCGCCGCATCTGATTTTATCATGCGTCGCATATGAAACTTTGGTCAACGAAGAAGAACCAACTTGTTCTACTCCAGATACGCCGCATCGGACCAATCCGATGCGCCGTATCGGCCATACACAATCCTTACCAAGAAATCAAGTGGAGATTAGAAGCTTATTGAAGAAGTCAAGATTACAAGTCGACACTTGAAGATGCTTTCGTATTTTGGCCATAAAATCTTCATCCGGACTCCGTTTTAGTTGATTCAAGCGGCCATGGAAAGAGAAAAAGGAGATCTACCTATATCTGAAGGAGATGCGGCGCATCAGGTCTTTAGATGCGCCGTATTGGGAGATGCTCCATATCAGATTTATAGATGCGCCATATCGGGTCAGTTTCAGACTTGGAGGCTACGATTACTTATAGATGCGGCGCATCTAACTCTCTAGATGCGCCGTATTGACCCAGATTTCAGAATCTATAAATACCAAACTCATTAACGAATTAGGGCATCTTTGGGAACCCTTAGGGCCATTCCCAGACGATCAAAGCCTCTCAAAACAACAGAAGATCACCCTTGAAGACCCAATTATACTTGAAGAACATCTCTTATCATTGTTATACTACTTAATCATTCGGTTAGCGTATCATATTCATTATGTTTAATACTCTATTCGTCTTGATTATATTTTTGTATTTTGTTACAGAGATTATGGGCTAACACCCTTAGGTGTTAGCCATGTTTATGAAGTTTTATTAGTTTTTATGATTTTGTCGATGTGTTTGCTTTGTTATTGGATTGGGTGCTTGTCGATAAAAACTCGTTTATTGCTTATAACTAGTAGAAGTCTATGTAACTAGGTTATGATCCTTATAACTTTAATTGATGTGACTTAACTACCTGTAATTGTGGTTGCTTAGGTTGAGTTATATGCGTGTTAACCCGAATCTCTATTAGGAATCATTGTTTGGCATAAACGGAACGTGTCTACAACCTAATAGGACTAGTAACGTGTAATACCGAACTAGGTTAGATGGTTTAAAGGAATAAGTTATTATTGATGCTAGACGAGTCACTATGATCATGTCCTCTTTCCCACCACGATGGTAGGTTATTTAATCGTGACAGGATTAATAATCGGATTGGCGACAAAACAATTGAATGAATTAAAACAAGTAGACATAAGCATGTATAACTATAAAATGGATTAGACGTGGCTAACCCGTTCTTCCTATCTATCTTCATCTATCTTTAATTTGCTTTTAATTAGTTTAATATTTATTTTATCGTATTTAGTTTAATTAAACACACAAAATCGTGATAGCCTCTCAGGCTAAAACCCCCAAAAATATTTACTTGCTTTCTAGGTTAGAATAGTTAGTTTAGTAATCAGAATACGTTTAGATCACTTTAGCTTCGCTCCTAGTGAACGACCCTTGCTTACCTAAAAACTATCTACACTGATCGGGTACACTGCTCGTGAGTGTTTAGAGTCTATAGGTTAGTTCGGCAGTAAATAAATTTAAAACTTGGTAGTTTATTATAGACCTAAAAAAACACATCACTCATTCACCAATGATTGGTGCCTCGATGCTTTGTCTGGAAGCACTCCTACAGGAGGACGTTATGCCACCATTCCACCCTCTCCTCAAGAAATCAAAGCCTTTATCCAAAATGATCGAGTCCAACCCATCTACCGTGTCCATAAGTCTAAAAGAGTTCTTGTTGAAGACAACCAACTTCTAACAAGAGAAGTTGTTGAAAACATGAAAAGTTGGGTCGAAATAATTCGAGAAAACGCTTTATGTCTTGGAGGCAACCGGGATCATCTTCCGGCATGCTTATGTCACATGCTCTATTGTATTGCAAATTTAACGCCATACAATCCTGCATTCTTTATGGTCAAACAGATGGAGTACATTAGGAACACTTTAAAAGTCATCTTGCCTTACGACATGTTTTTAACTCGTCTCTATCATCGATTCATGGATGACTTCCCTCACCTAAGGTCGGAAGATTATCTAGTCTATGATCGTGGCATGCTTCCACTCACCCGTAATGTTGAGCGAAAACCAAGGTCGGATCGTGGTTCCAAAAGATCCATGCATCCTGAGTCATCCTCCGGTGTTTCATCCTTTCGTCACAAAAATGATGATGAAGATGAAAGTAGCTCTTATGCTAGCACTCCTTCTCTGTCCACCTTTGTCAAATCTTTGAGAAATACTCCTCCCCAAGTCTCTCAAAATTCCGAACCACAAGACCAAACCATGCTAACCCTTTTCAACCAAATATGAGACAAGCAACGTAGGGGATTCAAGTATATGGCTAAAGGGATCAAGAGCTTCTTGAAAAGGAAGAAAGATGAATGACTTGCCTTGTTGTGTGAAAAGGTTTCTACATTGTGTTAACTATGGTTGTCTTATGCATGCTTCTACTTATCTACATTATGACTAGTATGTGATATTTAAACTTGCTTAAGCTTGCTCACATTATGACTTGTTGAATGCTATCTATTAATCGTATAAACATTTCTTAAATTTGATTGGAATCTATCTTGTATGAGTAGCTTTATACAGTTCTGCTGAAATCTGGCCTGTTAGATAATGATTTTAGTTGCAGGATTGCATAAATGAAAAACTGGGTGGAAACCTGGTAACCTACTGGCGACAGTCCCATAAATAAGGTGACGGTCTTGGATAGTTAAAGGACCGTCCCCTATTTAAGGGACCGTCCACAGCAGGTCACGGATTTCTACACTGTTTCTTCCATTCTGCAACCTTGACCTATTTTATGTTTTTCACCACAATTTTCAGGTTTAGTTAGACAAATTTTAGTGCCATTAAAGTCTTTATGCATGCTTTGCCTAAACTATAATATTTAAACCCTTATCTTCTTCTTCTTCATTACCACCTTTCTTCTCCACTTCATCTTCTTCATCCTCCACAATGGGTTTGTTAATACAAATAATGTCTAAAAACGTTATTGCTATTTTTCGACACCTTTACGTTTTGATGATAACAAAATATAAAAACACATTACGTCGAAATATTCCGTTTTTACGTAAATCACTCTAGGTAAGAACAAAGAAATTTACAACTTGAAAAATGATCAAAGTATTGAATTTGTGTTCTAAACTTCACATTTTTAATGTGACAAAACATTTTTTCAAAAATACATTTTACAAATTACTTTTAAATTATAAAGAAATGTTTTAATTGGAAAAAAAAATTTAAAATTCCCAACAACTATTCCCCCCCCCCCCAAACTGCTCCAAACTTTCCCATATAAATCTTCACCACAAAAAACAAAAACAGGAGCTTTCTTGTGTGGCACGGTACCACTAATTAACATGGTACCATTAAATTTAGTGGTACCGTGATATATTTAGTGGTACCGTCCGTCTGTAACAGTCAAATTATTAATGCCTATAAATACAAGCCAACTTCACAGTTTTTGGGCATCCTTTTTCACAAACAACTTTCTGAGTTCAAATCTCCTATCACATATACTCTCCTTTGATCATTTAATTAGTTTTATTTTGTTTAAGAGTGATCCTTTCATCTAACCAAGAGATCACCTTCATTCCTCTACTAGTGCAAGAGAAGAACACAAAGTATCAAGAAGATACAAGGTGTTGTAGTGTTAGTGTAGTGCACTTGTAACATTTGTTACATGCTTGTTGTATCTGGGTGTACATCAAGTTGTTCATCCTTTGTTTAGCTTGTGTGTGTGGATCATTGTGATATTGTTGAGATCTTGGAGATCTCTTGTAGCTTGTGTGATAGTGTGTTGATCAAGTGGATCAAGAGTAGAATGTGTGGATCGTGTAGATCGTGTGATTAGTAAGGATCATGTGGATCGTGTGAGATTGGTACTAGCTAGATTAGTACTCGACATTTAGCTTAGTGTCGGAAATAGTGATAAGCGACGTTGTATGGTTTTCTCCGCCTGAAGGGAGTTTATTGACATAGTGCTTAGAACTCTCGAGTTGGGTACTCGGGGAGTGGAGTAGGGCGAAGAAGAGCTTCGTTTCCGAACCACTATAAATCTCGTTATCTCAGTTTGATCTTTCCATCTCTACTCTTTATAGTTATTGTTTTCACTTGATAGTATAGATTAGTGTTCATATTTGTGTTGGTTGATTTCACAAAAGAGTTGAATCTAAGTTTTTCACAAAGTAACTTTTCTAATTAACGAAAATAAATCGGTAAAACTATTCAACCCCCCCTTCTAGTTTTTCCACAATTGATACTAGAGCCACGTCAAGCAAGATTTTAAATAAATTATATTTTAAAACCTGAATCGATCAATGGAATTCGACAAATATCAAGAAGAGCAATCTATGCAAAGACCACCACTTTTTGAGACTGATTGTTTTATCTATTGGAAAAAAAAAGATTCAAAACGTATGTGAAATAAAAAGACATTGATCTTTGGCATGTTATTACCGAGGGTGATTTTAAACCTGTTGAAAAGAATCCGGTAACTAAAAAGGATGAAATTATTCCTTATGATCAACAAAGTGATAATCTTAAAAGAAAACTAGCCAAAAATAATGAGGCTAAAATGATGATTTACAATGCTTTTCCGAAAAAGGAATTTGAAAGAATTTTTATGTGTAATACGGCAAAAGAAATTTGGAAAACTTTGTTAGTCACCCATCAAGGTAATAATCAAGTCAAAGAAAACAAGATTGATCTTCTTGTGCAACAATATGAACAATTTTCCATTCCGGAAGATGAAACTATAGATAATGTTTTTGCTAGATTTAATACCATTATTACTAGTCTTAAAGCTCTTGATGAAGGTTACTCTAGCAAGAACTATGTTAGGAAATTTATTAGGTCTCTACATCCCAAATGGAGAGCAAAGGTCACCGCCATTAAAGAGTCAAAGAAATTGGCGACATTATCACTTGATAAACTTATAGGAAACTTGAAAGTTCATGAAATGATAATCAAGAAAGACTCCGACATAGTCAAAGGAAAAAGTGAAAGAGTTAGATCTCTAGCATTGAAAGCCAAGAAGAAGTCTAGTGATGAGGAAAGTTCGAATTACGATAGTGAAGACGAAGAGTATGCATTAGCCGTTAGAGATAATAAGAAGTTCTTTAGGAGAATAGGTAGATTTGTAAGACAATCTCGTGATGAAAAGAAGTCGTTCCAAAAGAACCGGGATGACAAAAAAGGAAAGAGTGATAGAAAACGCTTTAGATGCGGAGATCCAAACCATCTCATTTGAGAATGTCCTAAACCACCTAGAACCAAGAACCAAAGAGCACTTGTAGGAGGTTCTTGGAGTGATAGCGGTGAAGAAGATGAGGAGAAGCCCAACGACGAAACATGTCTTATGGCTCAAACTTCAAATGAGGTACATTCCGATTCTTCTTACTATAGTGATGATAATTCTTCAATAGATGACAACATACTATATGATGAATATAGTAAACTATGTGAAGTAAGTTCTAAAATCATAACTAGAAACAAAACACTAAAAGTAACCTTGCATGAACTCGAAGCGCAAATTTTAGAACTAAAAGACAAAGTTAACAAACTTGAGAAAAAGAAAGAATGTGACGTTGGATGCGAGTCATGTCATAATCTTAGGTTAGAAAATGTAGAACTTAGGAAAAATGCGTTACGGATCACTAAGTTCGAAAAAGGAACAAAAGCACTAGATGACATGTTAGATAACATAAGATTTAGTGAGCATGCCGGTGCGGGTCTAGGTTTTAATCCAAATGAAGCTTCGACAAGTAAAACAAAACAAGTAAAATTTGTCAAAACCACAGGTTCTGTCGAAACAGTGGACGGTACCGTTGAAGGTACAGACGGCACCACTAAAATTAGTGGTACCGTGGTACCGTCTGGTGCAAAATTTAGAACTGAGTCAATTCTGATAAATAACTTAAGTCCTAAACCAAGTCACGTAGTAGTTAACGATATTAAAATACCTGTTGCTAGTAAGAATGAAGTTGAAAGCTTTTACAAACCTTTATCAATCCCTGGACTTGGCTTTGTAAAACCCGATACTAGATCAAAGACTCCTCCACCTAGAAAAACAAATGTTCCTAAACCTCGGTCAAGAACTCTTTAACCGAGAAGTAACTTTAGAAGACAAAGTTATCCAAGTAACTATCCCGTAACTTGGAATAACCTTCAACAACGAAGTTACTTGCCATGGGAAATTTGTCCTCCGTTCCAACATCCAGACCAAATGCAACAAATGCATGGGATGTTTAACACTAACAACTTTGGACCCATGAGATATTGGGGACCGAATGTTTGAGTTCTTGTCTTACTCAATAGATATGCTTGGGAATCGACTTGGAGCCAGACGAATGGGTTAAGGATAGTGGTTGCACTAATCATATGACGGGAAACCGAAGTTTATTCTCATCATAAAAGGCTTACAACGGAGGTAATGTCACATTTGGTAGTAAATTAAAAGGCAACATCATAGGCAAAGGTACGATCTCTCAAAACTCCCTCACTATTAGAAATGTTGAGCATGTAGATAACTTAGGTTTTAACTTGCTTAGTATTAGCCAAATGGTTGACAATAAGTGTAGAGTAATATTTTCTGTAAAGGGTAGTGAGATTACTAAGGATGGCAAGACCATAGGCAAAGGAGTTATGAAGAATGGCTTATTTGTTATGAAAATAGAAAATAAGCCTTAGGATAAAATTTGTCTAGCAACCATAGATGAGAATTCCACCTTATGGCATAGGAGATTAGGTCACGCTAATATGCGTTTAATACAATCATTAGCGTCTAAGGATCTACTTAGAAATTTACCTAAGCTTAAGTTTGATAAACACTTATGTTACGCTTGTAAAGTTAGAAAACAAGCTCATTCTAATCACAAAGCTAAGAACATGGTCTCGACCTCTAGATGCCTAGAACTCATTCACATGGATCTATTCAGTCCATCCGCCGTATGGAGTTACGGAGGAAATTACTACACCTTAGTGATAGTAGATGACTATTCTTGGTATACTTGGACTAAATTTCTTAAGAATAAGACACAAGCTTTCGAGGAATTCGAAATATTTAGTAAGAAGGTCCAAAATCAACTAGGTTGTACAATAATCTCTATTAGGACAGATCATGGTTGGGAATTTGATAATGAAGTGCAATTTGGAGTTTATTTTGATGCTAATGGTATTACACACAATTTCTCGTCTCCACGCACTCCACAATTAAATGGTGTAGTTGAGCGGAAAAATCGTACTCTACAAGAGATGAGTAGAACGATGTTAAATGAACAATCTATTCCGCAAAAGTTTTGGTTTAATGCCGTAGACACCTCAACTTATATACTTAATAGGATTTTGATTAGACCAATTCTAGGAAAAACACCATATGAAATCTTGAAAGGTATAAAACCTACTCTAGATTACTTTAGAGTGTTTGTGTTGGTCCACAAATTGTATATGGATCACTAAGTAGTCTTGAATACCTAGTAGATGGTTAGGATAAATCCAAACCAATCTAAGTGAGAAACCCTAGGTGATTGTTATTGTTAATGCGAAATCTTAACAAGAACAATTAAGAACACAAGCAGAGATATCACTAACTTCGTATATTGATTATAATCACAATAGTGAACTCGTACAACTCACACACGAACTAACAATCTTTAGGGATCCTTTTATAACACAAGGAAACCCTAGCCGACTCAGAAGATATACACAAATCTTCTATAAAGATACATACACGCATTGTATCTTTTCCTAACATAACTCTAACAGACTTTCCTAACTTCACGACCAGACTTAACTTTACAAGTCAACCAGACTTAAACATGCTACCAGACTTAACATTACATTACCAGACCTAATAACACAAACAGACCTAACTTAGATAAACTACCAGACCTAAGTTGTCTGCTCTTGATACGTATCATAATTCCCAACAATCCTCCCCTAACTTGATCTTCATGCTCCATGAACTTCAAGTTCTTCTGATTAAGCCTTCTGAGGATTGAATCTTGAACACTTTGAACTGTATTTAGGTCTTGTTCCTTTCTAGCAGCTTGAATCTTGATAAGCTCTTCTGATATGGTCTTTGCAGCAACATTGACTATATATACATCAATTCATATTAAGTTTCATATCTATTCTCATCACTTCCAGGTGTGTTAACTCCTGTGAGAGGTGAATCATTGAAATTTAATGGATTTGAGGTCTCTTTACCAATAGCCATCACTACTGGAGTAGTCAAATGTTTTGGTGTGTAAGACCATGGTACACTGATAACCATATGATTTTTAGCAAATCATCAGCTTATCAACGGATTTGTTAAGTCTTTACCAAAAGCCGTTTGCTTCTGGACTAGTCAATTCTTTGATGGAAAAGCACCTCATCATGGTGAATTGATTACCATTTATGGTTTTCCACAGCCTTTACCACAAGCCATAACCTTGTGGGCTAGCCAACTCTTCACTTATCTTAGATATGGTGAGTTGAATACCATACAATTTTTGGCAAATTGTCAGCCATAAACGGATTTGGTCAATCTTTACCTGTTAGCCGTTTGCTCAGGATTAGCCAGTCTTTATGTTGATGAGACAAGGTGGAGTGATAACCTTTTGATGTGTTAGTGCAAAGCACCTCCACCAAGTGAGAAGTTCCAATAGTCTCACTCAACAACTTGTGAAAATTCTTTCAAACACCCTTAGGCTACATCCTTCAAAGACTGCTTCTTAATCAAATCCAATAACATCTCATATCCTTCATCCTTTTTACTAGCATACAACTTTTTGCTCATCATTTCCTTGCAAACACTTGATGATAAAGGATATTCCACCTCTGCAAGCATATAAATATCAACATTCTTTAATGAAACACAATGTACCTTACAGGTATGAAAATATCTCCAGCTGACAATGTTTTGCTCTTCAGGAAGTTTCCACACTATATCAGACTCAGTTGGTGGCTCAAACATTACCTTCAAATTTCCCTAAAAGACTCTTTCAAATTCATCTTCAGGTGGATGATCTCCATATTTAATGTTCACCAACTGATAAAGTTCTTGAAGATCCTCCCTATTCACATCATTTAAAATTCCATCAAAATTCATATAAACAATGTCAGAATTATCTTCCCTTATTATTTGATATGCAGCCCTCTCACTAGTCATAATTAGTTGATACTTGACAACCTTAGTTGGTTCCTTTGTGCTTTCAATAGTCCCCATTGTGGCTCCTTCAGATGAAGGTTCTTCATCTAATTCCTCTTCAACAATCACTTTCTTGGATTTACTTTTCCTTTCCAAACCTTTTCTTCTTTGAAACACAATAGGCTTTATTACTTCATCTTGCACTTCTTCTGTTGACTTTCCAGCTTCAGGTTGTATATCAATCACTTTATCAGGTTCAATGACCAGTTCAGCCTCTTTAGCCTTTCTACCTTGAAAGCAATATTTCTGCACATCATCATAATCAATAGCTTTGTAACCTTGATCTCTCTCAAATGCCTTGAGATATGCTACTTGTATTTCTTCATATGACTTCCTTTTCATCTGTTCCAAAGAAAGATGCATTTGATTCTTAAGATACATCTTCATATCATATTTCTTTTCTGCCATAGACATCTTCTTGGGAATCTTTGATCTCTTCTAAAGCTTGAATTTTTCTAAGAATCCACCCAATGTATCATCATTATTTCTTGCATTTATGAAGTCAGCTAACTGTTTGGCTCGTTCATCAGCAGTTAAACCTTCAATAGTTAGCAGCTCTTCATACTTTGCTCTCACTTCATCATCAACATTGAGCAGCTTTGTAAAATCATCAGATTCTTCAGCCAATTGTCTTGCATAAACTGCATCTAGCATCTTTTGTCTTTCTTCCTCAGCAATATCTTGTGCCATAATCCTTTCAATTTCAGCCTCAGATGCTATTTCTTCTCTTGTTTTGTTCTTAGACTTCTTTGACTTTGAAGTTTCACCCACAACAGATTGTTGCTCTTCATTACCAGAACTAAGTTCATTACCAGACTTTCCTTCACCAGACTTTTCATCAGATATTGTTCCAAATTTTTCAACCTCTTCCTCAACAGACAGAATTAATCTTCTTCTCTTCCTATCCTGTTTAATTTTGCCCATTGATTGAGCCAAAGTCTCTGCTACTTCCAGTGTCTCTGGACTAATTGTGGTGACATTATCTTGAACAAGTGGTTCTTGAACTGGTGTTTGAAGAATATTTTCCTGTTCTTGCTCCAAATTCCTCCCCTGTTTGGAAGAATTTTCAGCTTCATCTTCCTCATCATCAAAAGAAACACCCTTTTTCTTCATTGCTACTCCCATTCTCTTTACTTTCTTCACCAAAGTCACATAAGCTTTTCTGAGTGCCTCATTAGACTTTTCCAAAATACCAATCTTCTTTTGTAGTTGAGGAACAATGATAAGAAGATTTTCCACAGTTATGGGATCATGTTCCTCCTCCCTTGCAGGACTTGGAACATTTGGTTGTGGAGGTGAAGATTGTTGGATAGGTGTAGATGATCTTTCAGCAGATGGTGAGGGACCTGGTTGAGGTGATGGAATTGGAGAGGATGTAGGTGTAGCAGACCTAGATGATGCTTGGTCTTGTGCTTCATCAAGGTCCACTTGTGCAGCTCCAGAAGTACCTGCATTGTTAGTACCAAGCATAGCAGCAAGCAAAGGTTTGTCTGTCCCTTGAAAACTCCTTTTTAAATTTGCAAAAAGTTTGGGAGTAAAGGCCACACTGATGTAAGGCACTTTATCCTTAGTTTCAAAATTCAAGATCATTTGCAAAAATCGTGGATACATTAAAAATTTTGGGTCCTTAGCATTTTTCACCATTCCTTCAAAAATTAATTTTGAAAAGTTAAATTTCCTTCCAAATGATAAACAGACCAATGCAGAAGCAATTCTGCTTCCAAATTGATCCCATCCACCACTCTTGGGACTTAAGCTCTGAAGTAAATGATGTACTAAAAACCTCCACTGAGGTGAAAAATGACTTTTCCAAAAGGTAAAACTTCCATCTGTGGGGTACCCAATGCTATTCAAACCCTCCAAAATATCCTCACTAGACAAATCAAATTCTCCTAAAGCATCATCCAATTGGAGACTGTCCCTAATCGAGGCTTCAGTAATGGTAAAACCATTTTTATCTATGATTGCCCTTAAACATGGTGTCCCATCATCAAGAGTCTCAGAGGTAACCGACCTCCAGAACTGCTTGACAAGGGACTGATAAATAGTAGGATTATGAGTTAATGAATAACAAATGTAAGAACCTTTTAGGAAATCCACAATCTGCTCGAAACCTGCACTTTGATCTGGCTTCTTCAAGAAACCAACTTGATTATGCTTGTACACAAACTTGAGATTAGCCATGGATGAGTTAATGATTTAGGTCTGGTTGATAAGAAAGGTAGGGTTTTGAAAAATATTTGCGTAGAAACAGAGTCGAGAAAAATAAAGATGATTTAAATTTGGAAGTAAATAAAGAATAAAAGAAGATAAATAATATCAAATTTTAATCTTATATACTTCACAAATATCTTGTTTTACCGAAAATAGTGCAACGGTAATATATTAGTAAAATCTTTATTTACTCTGACCAGATCTAACGGTCATAAAATTAACACTACCCGACCTAAAATGGTCAACCAGGCCGAATCATAAGCTTACCAGACCTAACCAAGAGAGTGGACTTACACACTGAATATAGCGAATGCAAGGCTTTGCATCACCTCATTCCAATCTATTCTGCAAGAATTAGTTGAAACAACAAGAAAGAGGAGACAAAAACCAATTTTTGCAAGACACATGAGCTACCAGATTTAACACTTAAGTTTACCCGATTTAAAAATATGTAAAACTTGTACATTTGCCTCCCCTTAATTGTACATTACCTCCCCTTAAGTGTAAATCCCCTTTTTTTTTATTTTTTTTTTTTTTTTATTATTATTTTTTTTACTTAATAAAACCTGTGGTCAACTTTCCAAAAATACAATTAATAACTCTTTCCCTGCAAGTATTAACTCATACACCAACCGAGCATTAAAAGACATTAAACCTTGATTTTCCCTATAAAACCACCCATTGTTTTATCACAAAAACCATCACAAACCAAAATAAAACCTTATAAGCATAATGGATCCATCCAACTTAAAAACCATAGAGATTTCATCCGATTCTTCTTGGGATCCAAATGACTCATCTTCTGATACATCATCAGGAGGATGGGGTGGATACTTCCCACCAGGGTATTCATCAATCACAAGAAACAAGACATTAAGAGAATCAACTCTGAAACAATGGCTAGCTGCTTATGATCTTACTGAAAAGGAACCAGACAATGAAGCACCAAAGACTTCAAGACCAATTCCCCCTTCTGATGTAGATGATAAAAGTGCTAAAGAAGAAGACCCCTCCAAAGATGATGAAGAGACCTTTCCTTCGAAGATTGTGCCTTCCCTGAGAAGTGGTTCTGTGCCACGTCCCCCACCAAGCAGCTTGATTCTTGCACTTCCATGCCCAAAAGCATGGAATCAGTTTGGTGGCAGAGGAGCCAAGAAGACCATTCCTGACTTCATGGGCAAAGGGAAACAGAAAGTGTAGGTGGTGATGTTTAGCTGGTTTGCGTTAAAGCTTTTGTCTTATGAAGCATTGTAACTTGCATCCTAGAATGCAATTTCTTGTTAATAAATAAAAAGCTCTTTGGTTCTGATGTTTTAATTTTCCACATATGAATTACTTGCAATAGAGAAGAGCTAACAACTGCAAAACAAAGTTAAGCACAAAATACCAAAAACACACATACTATAGAAAGCAGAAAACAAATTAACTACTGAAAATAAGAATAACTAAGAAGAGTAGCAAGATTAAGAACAAACAAATATACAAACTATACAAAGTTAAGAAAGAAGATCAGTTTTTCTTAACAACCCAGGCCTGAGTGGGCTTGAGTCCTTTCTGTGGAGCAACATACTCATAGGTCTTGTATGAACTTGCTCCAGTGAAACCATGTTTGGACTTATAGGTAAATTCATTTTTAAATGGATTCCAAGCCCAGCACTCAGAGAAATTATCAGCAGAACCCCTACTTGAATTTGTTTGTCTCCTTACAGGTGAATGAGCTTTATAAAAATTATTTCTTTGA
The DNA here is from genome assembly GCA_021014915.2 of Artemisia tridentata subsp. tridentata. Classification (NCBI taxonomy): domain Eukaryota; kingdom Viridiplantae; phylum Streptophyta; class Magnoliopsida; order Asterales; family Asteraceae; genus Artemisia; species Artemisia tridentata. Next base: position 104,054,937 of record CP139502.1, on the reverse strand, counting down.
AAATTTGCATTCACATGAGGTTTTTGAAAAGGTTGTTTGGGTCTTACAAAACCAGAGTTCACATTAGGTCTCACAGAATTAACATAACCAGTATTCACTTTAGGCCTCATAAAGTTAACATTTTGCCTATTCACATTAAAGTTTCTGTAGCCAGACCCAAAATTTGGTCTACCAGAACTAACACAAGAGTTAGGTCTGGTAGTGTTATTTAGTTGGACAGGTCTGGGAACAAACTGGTTGGCATGATTAATTCTACTAGCATTATTCCAAACTGGTTTATTTGAACCATGACCCTTATTAACATTCATTCTCTATTGTTCAGCCTCTCTTTTCATTCTCTTTTCATGGAAGTCACAATCTCTTATTAAATGACTCAAACTTCCACACACAAAGCATCTTTTAGGAGCATAAGTATAACTACTCCTACTTTCTCTGTGAACACTATTGCTTCTAGGTGACTCATTCATTTTAACAGATTCCCTAGGAGATTTTATGTGATTGACACAACTAGGTTTAACTGTCTCAGCCTTTTGTTCAGTCACTACAGGTTTAGTAACAACAGGTTCACACTTCTCAACAACCTTAGGTTCAGGATTCTCTTTTTCATCATTATTTGACTCAGACTTAGAGTGATCAGAGGAACCATCAATAGATCCTTCAGAGTCATTGGATTGACAAGAAGAATACCTACTGGATTTGTCCTCTGAGGTGGTTGGTTTCAGGCACTTGAGGACCTTTCTTACCATACACAAAGAGTGAATCATCCAACTCTTCTTTTTCAAGAGGAGTATAGTCATCACTCAAAGGTGGTGGTACTCCCTTAAAGTCACCAGTCTTAACAAACCTATTATACAAAGGCTTATCAGCATAGTCCTCTTCTCTATTCTTAAATATAGCCCTACTCTCATTTTCCTCATATCCTAAGCCACATTTTTTATTTGACTTAATTTGAGAATCCCAACACTTAAACAGGTTATTATTTGAACTGTTCCATTGATCTACCCTTTTTCTCAGCTCATCCCTTTCCTTCTGAATTTTAAGTCCTAACTGTCTATACCTTTTAAGCTTCTCATCTTGTTCGTATATCTTATTAGCTTGAAAGTATAGTTTTTCATTTAAAGCAGCATGTTGGTTTTGAAGGGTGACCTTTTGTGCCTCTAAAGTTTTTACAGCATTTTTATGTGCTAATAAATTTACTTCTAGATCACCTATTTGTTCTTGCTGCTCATCACACAAAGCCTTAACATGATTATATGAGTCAGTACATAATTTAGAGCATAATGATACCTCATTACCAATGGCCATGAGAGCATGATCAGACTCCTCATTTACTCTTGGATGCTCACCCCAGTTGACTCCTCCAGCTTCCATTGTCAGCAGGCTCATCTGATTCTTTTCCATCTTCCCATCATCATCTCTTTTCCCATCAGCAGACTTCTTCTCTGGACAATCTCTTGAAAAATGTCCATGCTTGTGACAGTTGTAGCATTCAACAGTCCTCTTTTTGTATCCCACTGGTGATTTGTTGTTGAAGTTGATAGTCCTACCATACTGCTTCTGAAATCGTTTGACCCTTAAAGCAACCATGGCAATGTGCCATTTTATGTCCATCTCCTCAACTTCAGCATCATTAATCTGTTCAAGGTCTTCACTAATAAAGCTTTCATCTTCAGTTTGGTTGGCAAAGAAAGAATGTATCACTTCATCAGTAAAACTTGAAGCAGACCTTTCACTTGAAGGAGTTTCATAGTTACCAGACCTAACACCACCAGATTTAACCTTGTAAGTACTGCTTTTGTTTTGTGACACAAAAGCAACATTTGATGAACTGGTTGAAGCCTGAGTGTTGTTACTGATGTCCCTTTCAAACATCCTAAGATTATTGTATAGGTCATCAGGTGTCATAGAATCTACTTCCTCCTTAATCCTCATCGCCACAGATACATTGCCCCATTCTGATGGTAAAGATCTAAGGAATTTGTGATTTGCATCCTCATTTGAGACAGCTGCACCATGAACTTCCAGTTGTGTTAACAGATGTTGAAATCTGTCATAGCCCTTCTCCAAACCTTCAGTCTTTGAAACACTGAATGTTTCAAATTGCTGTTTAAGAACAGCCTTTTGCATCTTCTTGGAGTTAGCATTACCTCCAAATCGTTTCTTGATAGCTTCCCACATCTACTTTGCATCAAGAATGCCATGAAACCTTTGTAGATGCTCCTTAGGAATAGCCATAAGAAGCAAGGTTCTGGCCTTCTTTTCCTTCTCCACAGCCCTAATCTCCTCTGCAGATACGGGTGGCATTATTCTGAGCTGCCCATCAAATTCCCTTGTGAACATTCTCTATCTTAAATTTCCCATTTGAATCACCTTCCATACATTGCTATCAATGTATTCCAGATAATGTTCCATCTCCATGGCCCATATATCATACTCTCTCTTTTCAGTAATGAAGTTTTTGTTTGAGATTGTGGTTGTGGAAGGATGGGTTGTTGTTGTGATTGGGAGTTACTGGTATCGGTTTTTCCTTCATCTTCATGGTTTGATTTCTCATCCTCACTGTTATGGATTGAGAAAGTTTCAGTGTTAACAGGCTTATCGAATTCAGACATTGTGTAGGGTGATTTGAGTGAGAATTTGGTTTTTGGAATTTAGTGTTCTTCGAATTTAGAGTCTCTCTCCTTGCTCTGATACCACTTGTTGGTCCACAAATTGTATATGGATCACTAAGTAGTCTTGAATACCTAGTAGATGGTTAGGATAAATCCGAACCAATCTAAGTGAGAAACCCTAGGTGATTGTTATTGTTAATGCGGAATCTTAACAAGAACAATTAAGAACACAAGCAGAGATATCACTAACTTCGTATATTGATTATAATCACAATAGTGAACTCGTACAACTCACACACGAACTAACAATCTTTAGGGATCCTTTTATAACACAAGGAAACCCTAGCCGACTCAGAAGATATACACAAATCTTCTATAAAGATACATACACGCATTGTATCTTTTCCTAACATAACTCTAACAGACTTTCCTAACTTCACGACCAGACTTAACTTTACAAGTCAACCAGACTTAAACATGCTACCAGACTTAACATTACATTACCAGACCTAATAACACAAACAGACCTAACTTAGATAAACTACCAGACCTAAGTTGTCTGCTCTTGATACGTATCATAATTCCCAACAGTTTGGAAGCAAGTGCTTCATACTAAACACAAAAGATTACCTCACCAAGTTTGACCCAAAGTCTTACGAAGGTGTTTTCCTAGGTTACTCCCAAAATAATAAAGCCTATGTTGTCCTAAATAAGGAAACAGTGAAAGTCGAAAAATCACTCAACGTGACAATCGATGAAAGTCCTCCCCCAGCTAAGACATCACCCTTGGTGGATGATGACTTAGATGAAGAAGAATTCGTTAAGGTTAATGGCAAGAAAACCTTAGAAAATGACATTGAGGATGAAATAGTCGAAGTTGATGAAATTGTCAACATTAAGGAATCCAAGAACCATCCGATAGAAAATGTCATAGGAAACCTAAACCAAAGAACCCTTAGGTCACAAGCATAAAACAAAAGTAATTTCTTTTGTTTTATATCCACCGTAGAACCTAAGAATGTCGGTGAAGCAATTAAAGATGAAAGCTGGGTAGTTGCTATGCAAGAAGAGTAAATCAATTCACCGCGAATCAAGTTTGGGATTTAGTAACTCCACCTAGGAATCAAACCATCATAGGAACTAAGTGGGTGTTTAGAAATAAACTCGACGAAAATGGCATTGTATCTAGGAATAAGGTTAGGTTAGTAGCACAAGGCTACAACCAACAAGAAGGAATAGACTACGATGAAAGTTATGCACCCGTAGCTAGATTAGAGTCTATTAGGATACTCCTTGCCTATGGTCGCGCCCTAGATTTTATATTATATCAAATGGACGTGAAAAGTGTATTCCTAAATAGTTTTATCAACGAGGAGGTATATGTAGCACAATCTCCGGGATTCACTGATTTCGAAAAACCAATTCATGTTTATAAACTCAAGAAAGCACTATATGGTCTTAAACAAGCTCCCAAAGCTTGGTACAATAGATTAAAGGCTTTCTTGCTTAAACATGAATATACCATAGGAATGATAGACAATACACTTTTCACGAAGAAACGAAATTCACATCTCATCATTGTTCAAATATATTTTGACGACATTATATTCGGTTTAACTTGTCAAGAACTATGCGATGATTTTGAAAATATCATGCATGACGAGTTTGAGATGAGCATGATGGGCGAATTAAATTTCTTCCTTGGTCTACAAATAAAACAAATGGAAGATGGTATATTCTTTAATCAATCTAAATATATTAAGGAAATGCTTAAGAAATTTGGGTTAGAAGAGTCTATACCAATGAAAACGCCCATGTCCTCAAAAAAGAAACTCACGAAGGATGAAGAAGGTGAGTCCGTGGACAATACTAGGTATAGGGGCATGATAGGTAGTTTACTATACCTAATGGCAAGTAGGCCCGATATCATGTTTAGTGTCCGCCTTTGTGCTCGCTTCCAAGAGGATCCCAAAACCTCTCACCTTGAAGTGGTTAAACGTATCTTCCGATACATTAAAGGCACTATGCACTTGGGATTGTATTATCCCAAGGGGACCGGTGTAGAAACTATTGTCTATGCCGACTCTAATCATGCGGGAGATTATGTGGATCGAAAAAGTATGAGTGGCATTTGTACCTTCATGGGTTGTTGTCTAACTTCTTGATTCTACAAGAAACAAATGGCTCTTGCTATCTCCACGACCGAAGCCGAATACGTAAGCACCGGAAAGGCTTGTCAACAAGCACTATGGATGAAACAAGCTCTAATCGACTACGACATACATCTCGGTGACATCCCGATTATGTGCGACAACAAAGGTGCAATTGACTTGATCAAAAACCCCGTGCAACACTCTCGTACTAAACACATCGAAATTCGTCACCACTTCCTTCGAGATAACGTTCAAAAAAGGGAACATTTCTATCGAGAAAGTTCTTTCCCTAGACAACATCGCTGACATATTAATCAAACCTCTCGAACGAGAATCCTTTAACTATCTACGTCTTGGTCTAGGAATGATGGAACACATTCCATGAATTTTACAAATTCATGTGTGTTCAAATATGTCCTCTGAATCTCATCCAATGACTACTTAAATATTTCATAGGAAATATTGAAGTCATCCTTTAAGTCTCGTCTTATGATTATCTAAATATTTCATTGGAAATATTAAAGTCATCCCTTGAATCCCTCTAATGACTACTTAGATATTTTATTGGAAATATTAAAGTCATCTATATTCGTCTAGAATCGCTCTTCGAGTCCTAAAAGATTTTATCAGGTATAAGTTCTTTTATCGTGCCAAAAAGTCTCACTAAAACAGCAAGACTTATTCGTCAAAAATGAAAACGGGACAAAAATCTGTCTCAACAGATCACGACACCACTAAAGTGGGCATGGCACCACTAAATTTAGTGGTACCGTGTATCTGACAGAGCCCATTTTTATTTTCTCTTTCCCCTCACTCTGCATTTTCAAACACCCCCAACTTCCACAATTGCTGTCAAAACCGAACACCACAACCTAAATCCAATTACACTCTTTCAAAATCAAATTCGAGGCATTTGTTTACAAGATCATCAACCATTACACATTCCTTAACATCAATTGTAAGTCGATTATCTTTAATTTTATTTGATTTTGAGTCTAGGGTTTGTTCATGCACACAAATTCGAATTGGGGCTTTTCAATTTTAATTGAATTTTTATGCAATTAGGACTAGGATTATACAATGTGTAACCATAATGATTTAACATTTTATAGATCAAGGGAGAAATCACAAAAGGTAAATAATGTGAAAACCCCGAGTTCGTTGTCCCGATGAAGATTGAATGGAATTGTGATTCGGGTTCGTGAAACGTGCAGTGAATAGTGAATAAAAGTGAGTGATAATGATTTTTAAACTAAAATGATGAAACATAAACTAAAAACAGTAAATAAGGCAAGGGAAAATTCTATTCTAAGGCAAACGTAAGGGAAATCCTAAAAACGCGCGAATAAATCAAAAACTACGTACGAGCGCAAAATAAAAAGTGAATTTGAAGCACTACTAATCCTACGGGCATGAAAATAATTTTCCTACATTCTAAATGATAAAAGAAATTTTAGAAAAAAGAAATATATTTTTTTGATTTTTTTATTTATTTTTTATGATTTAAAAACTAAAAGAAAGGAATTAAATGATTAAAAATAGCAAATGATTTAGGAAAAATATGAAAATTTGCAGAAAAATCTAAAATTATATTAAGAAGTTAGGAAAAATAAAAATGGAATTTAGTTAAACACTGATAAGCAATTTGGGCAGAAAAGCAGTTTCAAATAAGCTATAGAAATAAGCTAAACAACATCAAATTTTACCAAAAGCTAAGAAACAGAAGAGCACACTTATTAAAGCTTAGAAAAACTTATTACTACCAAAAGAGAACTCAGAATAGTCCAATAAGCAGACATGCAGTTGCAATTTAAAGACAGAAATAGGTGCTCAGACACCTGTTTTTAAGCTAATCTAGAAGCTGAACAAAAGCTAATTAGGGAAAAATAAAAGATGATACTTGAAGCTAGCACTACACACTACTCCTAAACTGAAAATGACCAAAATTAATGACCAATTGCTACCTTAATTAGAGCTTAGAACAGATGCATGTGGGGCAAAAAATGGTATAGCTGATGCAGGGCAGATCAGTGTTGATGAGCTGGAATTGCAGACCTAATTAAGCTATCTTAATAAGCTGTAAATCTGAATACCAGATGATGCACTTGAAACTTGCTATTCAAACTAACTATAAACCAAAAATTAGGTCCTAAGCTTAAGCGATTAAGCTACAATCAGTCCTAGATCAGCAGCTATTTGCTGAGTTCTTCACAAAAGTGTTCTGTGACAGCAGTTTTGGTTTTTTTTGGCGCTAACTATCTCAAAACTAAACCAACTCTTTCCTGCTCTTAGATCCTATCTTAAACTAACATATCTGAATCAGAAATGCTGAAATTGAGTTCCAAACAAACCCAGCTTATACTGAGCTTATTGTGTGCAGATTTTTCCTTAAAAATCACCTATAAGCCAAAAGCTTCTAAATGAGCTATAAACCTCAAACTACCTACTGATTTATGCTTATATTACCTTATCCTAGCTATTTCAGATTTCACTTAGTGCATATTAATAGTAAAAAGTCCTAACAGATCATAAACCAAACACTTCTTTCAAATCATCTTTTGCAATTTACCCTAGACCTAGTTATTTTAAGCTATAAACTTGTAACCACTCGTAAAATTTCCCATTTACTTTACAGAATTATTATCCTTTTTCCACGGGTAATTTTTTTTTATTTGAATGTATCTCCTATCTTATGTGACGTAGATCACATCATTGATAAACGTGCTCCCACAAGACCTGCCTAATAAACCTAATGTTTATTTTATAAACATAACGATATGAAAACATTACCGAATACCATTTACCATTTTACGATAAATCCTTAACAAAACAAAACATTCATTATCTGAAAAGAGTTTCTATGAAACCCTAAAATCATCACAACACCAAATATGAACAACTAAACCTCAGAACATAAAAATACAACATATCTGAGTTAATGTACAAGTTACTAAAGCACCAGAAACCCTAATTCTATTTCAGCTCCCGGTAAAACCCTAATTTCATGAAATCATGATTTTATGTATTCATTTCACAAACCCTAATTTATTTATACAATATTTTTATAAAATATTAAGTTTACAAGTTATTTAAGCTAGTGTACAAGTCATTTATGCATAAACTCATTTATTTACAAAATCTCTATAAAAATCCTATTTATATTATTTTTAAAGCACAAAGTACAAACCATTCATGCATAACTTTTATAAATTATTTTTCCTAAACTCCTTAAATATTTTTACAAGTCTTTTAACGCAAAGTACAAGTGCCTAATGCACAAGAATTATAAATTCCATTTAATTACCTTTTAAATTAATAAAACTTAACAAATAAATTTTATAAATTATTAAAATATTAAAACTATATTTTTCACACTTCCTAAATTATTGAACAACTAAATTAAGCCTAAAGTACAACTCACATAAGCACACTCCATTTTTTCCCATATAATTCGAATTATACTTATGTATATATATCTTAACTAATTTTCTAAATAACAAAACTCTTAAACTAAATTAGTTCTCATCTTTAAACCCTAGTTACAACCCACCAATGCCTATTGTACCATCACCTAAAGCATCACACGCCCCTCCTCATAAAATCTGGTTCGAACCTAACTAAATACCTTAACTAAATTTTACTTACAATGAACCTAGCCAAGACACACTCCATGTCCTCTCCTAAAAACCCTTCCACGTGTACACCCTCCCCTTCAAGCATCCCTCTCATTGGTGGTTAGAACCCAAGAACCAAAACCGACCACATCACCATCTTTCCATCCCCCTCCTCCTCCTATCCATGTGGCATATTTCTCCATATTTCTGTCAGCCTTGTCTCAATACTTTGTCCCCTCCTCATGTCCCACTAAACCCTAAAATTTCCTACTATAAATAAACAACATAACCTCACCCTTATTCCCTCATCCATCGACAAACACAACACAGCTCCTATATACATTCCCTTCTGATCACAACCTCACTATACTCTAAACCTAAACCAAGGAAGTCCAGAAGAAGAGGAGGAACCCTGGGAAGAACAAGGGTCGAACCTAGTCTATTCAAAAACCCTAGCGAGCCAAAAACTCTAAGTAAGTACTCAACTCTGTTTATAATTCAGTTTTACTTACTTTATATTATCTAAAAGCATTAACATATAACCTATAATAACAAACCTAGTAAAAAACATCAAAGTTTCTATTTCTTGTTTCATTTCTGTTCGAACAGAATCATAACACACTCAATATATTCGAACCTTTGCTTAAACTAGTCAACTATATGTTAAACATGTCAAGATATACCTAAAATAATTATACAATGTCTAAAAACCCAAGTCGTAAACCCTAAAAACCCTAAAACCCAATCGGGTGGTTTTGTCTGTGTTCCAGTCGAACCAAATACGCCCCAGAGGTCCAACTTTTGACCTTTAAACCGACACCCAAATGACCTTATTAAATCCTGGTTTTTAGTATAAATATAGTCCACCCAACAAACTTAACTTAGGTGAAAGAAGCTCGTAAAAATATTAAATGAGTCAAAAGATATCCAGACCTAAAGTTGGTCTCATATCGCTAGAACTGGAAAGATAAATTTTCAGTTATTTATTTTGTATTTCACTCGACCAGTCACCCTACTTAGGACCTAATTTTCGACCACTTAAGGACCTTTATAAAATCTGGTTCTTGGCATGTTTTAAGTTCACCCAGTGAATAAAATTTAGGAAAAAGAATCGAATGAAAAGGTTAAACAAGCTAGGAGATATCAAGTCTTGAATTTTGTTCCATATCGCTAAAATAGAACTTTAAAACATTTTCAGTTATTTTCCATTCTTGTCGACCCAACTCACTGCTTTTGGACTAAGTTTTCGACCCTTATTTGATTTCTATAAATTTTGAATCTTTGGCATACACAAGTTCATCTAGTGAACTTAATTTGGAAAGAAAGAGTTTGAAAAATCATCGAGTAATTTAAAAGTTATAAAATCTCAAAAATCATCCCTCGCTAGGTTATAAAACCTATTTCCAGATTTTTAATAAAATTGTCTCATTTTGTTTCAATCGCCCGACTTTTGAAATATTATTCGACCATCAATTGGATTTTATAAAATACAAATCTAGGTTCATTTTAAAGACGACCTAGTTGACTTTTCATAGAAACAAAGAACATGTAAAATCATTTAGTATTCGTTAAGATATCGATGTCCAAAACTCGAGCCAAGCCATGATTTTCAAATTTTAATTAATAAGAGTTTAATAGGCTAATTTTGTAAATAATTATTATCAAGGGTATTTTCTGTCAATAACAAATGAACAGGGCAGAAATTGTTATTTCTGAAACTTGAGGGTAGAAACTGTCATTTTCCAAAATATCAGGGTGTAAACTGTCATTTGACCAAACCTTAGGGATTAAAACGTAACTTTTCCTAATCAATATTTTCATCCTTTCTACTTTATTTCCCGAACCAATATTAACATAATATGTTTATTAACGAACAAACCGAACCGAAACTTACAGATAAGAGATAAGATAAAATCTTACTTTTGAAACTACTTATTGGCTCAATTAAGCATTTAACCATTAACCAAAGTATTTCAGAACAAAACGAAATAAATATATAATCATCAGAAACGATTACTAAATATTGACATAACAACCCAGGTTCATTGTCCGGAGACGTTTATCAACTTTCTTTCATTTGTTTTCCATCCAGATTGTCAATGTGAGTTCATAACCCCTACTTTTACATGTTTTGAATTATTTTTGGGGGAGATACATGCTCATAACATTTATAAACATTGTTCGCATTTACATGACTTATGAATCACTAATGGACTTTTTCCCGTATTAAACACAAGTATTATCCCAACGTTATTCTTATTTTATTGCCTTAAGCTAAGTTAACCTGAAATATAAGTCCTCCCATCATGAACCTCTAATCACCCGCGACTTAGGGTGAGCGCGAATATTGTGGATAGATCTATTGGGCTGACAACCCCTTTGTGTTACCGTAACGTAACCCAAAGCATTATATTTGAGATGAATAAAGAGATATGACTATCTCCTACCCGGGGGCAAGGTTACCTACATTTAATTATGGGGTAATTATTACATCATTAGCTCATGACTGTTGATGTTCTGTTAATGTTTTGCGATTCATGAGACTTAGTGCAATAAAATACATCTTTCCCTGATAATAATTGTGTGTGTGGCAATTATTATATTTAATCTTGTGTTTAAATGATTTCCAACTGAACTGAATAATGTATTTCTGAATAACTGGAACCAACATATTTCTGAATAAATGAAACATTTTCATTTACGAAACTTTATGAATTCACTCAACCTTTGTGTTGACGTTTTAGCATGTATTCTCAGGTTATTGGAAGCATGGATTGGCACGGGATTGGCTATGGACTATGTTATCATTCAATAAATAATATATTTTATTAATGTATTTTGGAACCTCCTGCTGGGACCTGCATATTGTAACTCTGATATAAATGAATGATAACAATTTTATCTAAAACGTCTCATTTTCGAGTCGTTTTCTATCATCATGACTGTGAACTGTTTAGTAACACCCCAACTTATATTTCCGCTGCGAATATCGAAAACGGGGGTGTTACAAAACTACTCTTACTCTATTACTCCCTAGGTTACTTATAAGCTAAAAGAACAGATACCACATTCAGATAAGCAAGAAGAATAAGCTGAAACAAATAAGCCAAATAAGTTATAGATGAAAACTTTGAAACTTACAAGTGTCTACTGGAAATAAATGAACTCAGAATCAATATGAACCCAGGCTTATCTTAATAAGCTAATAATACCCCAAGATCCAGCTTAATAACAGCAGCTTATCACTTCAGCTTATTTTGACCCAAATAGTTGACTTATGTTGACTTTTTTGAACTTTTTAATTTAAAACTGAATTAAACAAAACTACTTTGACAAAAGCAACAAAAAGCTTATACAAGCTTATAAGAACAGAAATGAAGCTTAAAACAGATTAAAAGTAAATTCGAACAAGACGAGTAAAAGGTAAACTGAAATTTCATTAACCAAAAGTTGAATTACAAGACTAAACTGAAATTTAAAATGATTACACTAAAAACATTAAAGTAAAATTGGTCTAAATTTCTCTAAATACATGAAAAATCGGACAAACATCAATGGAGGAGGAGGTCTTCTATTTATAGCCATGGGTTGAACCTTCTAGGCTTGATATGCTGGCAATCCGTGTGCTCTTGAGCCCATCTCCACCCTCAGATCACCCTTGGATGCCACTCAATCAACCTTAGCCGTTTGATCAACTTTCATGAGGTGTCACGTCCAATGATATGCTGCCACATTGCCCAAGTGTGTGTTTCTGTGCTTCTCTGACATCTGACACCCAATGATTGGACAAATATACCCTTAATTTCAATAATTGTTGTACGGGGTAAAACTAGGGTTCTAGGCACAATGTTTTTATCAGGGTAAATATGAATTGGGGGGGGGGGGGTGGGATTTGTTTTTATTTATTTTTATTTGTTTGACCAGTGTTATAAGGGTTGACCGTGGGTTAGTTGTGTGGGCCGGGTATCTCTTGTGGGCTGGGGTTTGTTAACTTGGGTTGGATATATATTTTTTTGGTTTTGTGTAATGTAAATCCGGATATAGGTTTTAAGAATAGATAGATTTTTGTGTAAAATGAAAATGATAGGGACCATTTGTGTACATTCTGAAATTTCAGGGACTAGTTTTGCCAAACTTCAAACTTGTGATCCAAGGGCTTGTCTTGACAAATGATGATTCTTTGAGGACTTGATTGACATAAAACTTCCCGGCATCGGCTTTAAACATCTATTCCATATCTCGTGCTCGTTTTCCCGGTTTTTCTGTGTCTTTTGTCGTTTTTCGTTTATCCGTTGCCTGCACATATATAAACACAAAAACACAATATCTTTTGGCATTTTGGTTAGTTTTTGGTCTATTTGGGTCCGGTTTTGGTCAAGAAAAGGTATGTGTTTAAGCACATACCAAAATTCCCCCAGACTAAGATATTGCTGTGTCCTCACGCAATGTTATGAAACAAGTTTCTGAAACTAAGGATTTCTAACCTCTTTTTACTAACTTTGAAAAGTAGCAAAATTTTCAAAAGAGATTAAGAAATCTTAAGTTCTAAAAACTCCCCGATTTTCCTTTTTATTCTATTTTTGTATTTTTCTCATTTTCATGTGACGGCTTTGTCGACAATCATTATCTAATGATAACTTTTAGGGTCTTCGAGTAGGAAACACGACTCATAAAGTAGTGACCGTACAGATAAAATTCTTCGTTCCTGATTTTTCACTAGTACCCAAACTAAGCTCAAAAACGAAATCATTGTTAATTACAAGTTAGATTGCCAACACTACCCAGAAAGCTAATTGTGGACTCTTTGTTCCCAAATTCCTATTTTCCTCTATTTATTTTATTTTTGGTGAGAAATGAATTTCTTCAAATTCTCGTTTTGATAGATTTTAGTCCGATAAAGATACCTAGTTTAGACGCTAATAGTTTCCAAACCTTCCCTCGAAAACCGTTGCATACAAAAATGAGGTCCACATCAAAGTCTCTGATTTAACACGATTTTGAGGATATCCCTTTTATATACGACCGAAACAACTCATCTACGAGTCCAGAGACAGAAGCTTTTGTTAGGATACCCCCGGAGTCGAAATTTGACATTTTTAACATTATTAAGCACATATTATTATTCCTCGGCCTTTTAAACAACCTAGACAACAGCAGCGAACCGTCAAGAATCGGGAGTCTTATTTTGACCTTGGATATTTTTCCTCTGCCTTTTTGAAGTCTGAGTCAACGGGAGCGAACAGTCAGGAAACAGAAAACTTTTATCGGCTTTGGATTATTATTATTATTATTCATTATTCATTATATATTTTGCCAAATCCCGAGTCCTACGGCTTTTATAGCAATAGAGACAATAACACGTACTATCAGGAATCAGTTGCCTATTACACCATAACACTGACAGTACCTTGATGTGTACCCAACTTTCATAAGCAAGGATTTTCTAAGGAAGGAGTAAAAACTAATTATCGCCAAAACCAAAATACCTTTAATTATTCCTAGATTACTATTTTTGAGTGAAACAAGATTATGGGAACAAAAAGCCACAAATAACTTCGATGAGCTCTAAAGAGATCCAACTACTCCACGTTTAGCAATCTAACTTATAAACAACTCTATCATTTCTCGTTCTTCGCAAATTTAAAATCTTAAATAATAAGATCCGCGTATGCTTAGCCAAATAATCAAGCCATGCATATATAAAGTCGATACGGGAACTTGCAAACTCTTGAAAAGAATTCGCATTTTATAGCTCCTTGTGTAAAAGACTAGCACGAGCTTATAGATTATAATTGGTTAAGGAGACAAGCTAGGGCTCAACACGCCCGGTCAAGTCAGAATTTTATTCCTACTATTACCAGCGGAAAGTCAACAAAAATGTCAAAATTTATTATATTTTTGCACAAAATTTTTAAAATTTTCTCATTTTTTTGGATTTTTTCAATTTTTTGAGGAAAAACAGGGTTGCATGAGTAAACGGCAAAAAATGCAAGGAAAAAAATAAAATCGAAAGATTACCCCCCCCCCCCCCCAGACTAAAACGAGACATTGTCCACAATGTCTTAAAGGTAAGGGTTCTCCTATATAAATCTAAGGCCGTTTATTAATTATGCCAAAAGATAGATGTAAAACGATAAGATTTAAGGATATTGGATAAGCAACGAATGATGAAACTCGAGTGGAGAGAAGCAAACCACGAGCACGAGAGTCTTCATTATTCGGGCAAATCCTGGACATACACAAACAACCACGAAACACGACAAATGGAAGAGGTAGCCCTCCTCACATCACTTTATTAGAAAAGAGATAAGAAGATAGAAGGATAAGCATGGGGTGCCTCCCACGAAGCGCTTGTTTAGTATCGAGTCGGAAAGCTTAGACTCGCCCCGAATTTAATTGTCCTTGGGGGAGCAAGTGGAAGAGATAATCTCAATCGGACTTTCATTCAAGATGTTTGAATAAACATTGAAGCATATGAAAGTTCCACTCCGATGAGATACCCACGGCTGAAAAGAAGGAGAGATGCCGGGGTCAAAGATGGTGTCTTCACTCCCGAAGGAGTGAAAAAGAGGAGAAGTCACCGAATAGGTGAAGAAAGGGAAAAGGATCCGAATAACGATTGTGAGATAATTGTCATCCTCACTCCCGAAAGAGATAGAAAGGGTGGGTTGGGTGGGTAAAATGTTAGAGAAAATTCCATCATCTGGTGGTTTAGTAGGAGGGCGAGGGGATGAAGGATTAACGTGAAATGACTCAGTTTCTGGAAGGGGATCACTGTTAAGCAATTTTTCAAGAAAAAGTACATCCCCTTCTGAGTCATGGGAATCGTCGGGGTGAGGTATTGGTAAAATCGGCTCATCAAGTGTAAAGTCCTCGTCCTCAACGTTCTCTAACCCTCCATCGAAAAGAGGATTAACTTTGCATAGTGGTAAGTATTCCCGCCTGTCACGCGGGTGACCCGGGTTCGATCCCCGGCAGCGGCGCCAAAAATTGATTTAACATTTTATAGATCAAAGGAGAAATCACAAAAGGTAAATAGTGTGAAAACCCCGAGTTCGTTGTCCCGATGAAGATTGAATGGAATTGTGATTCGGGTTCGTGAAACGTGCAGTGAATAGTGAATAAAAGTGAGTGATAATGATTTTTAAACTAAAATGATGAAACATAAACTAAAAACAGTAAATAAGGCAAGGGAAAATTCTATTCTAAGGCAAACGTAAGGGAAATCCTAAAAACGCGCGAATAAATCAAAAACTACGTACGAGCGCAAAATAAAAAGTGAATTTGAAGCACTACTAATCCTACGGGCATGAAAATAATTTTCCTACATTCTAAATGATAAAAGAAATTTTTAGAAAAAAGAAATATATTTTTTTGATTTTTTTATTTATTTTTTATGATTTAAAAACTAAAAGAAAGGAATTAAATGATTAAAAATAGCAAATGATTTAGGAAAAATATGAAAATTTGCAGAAAAATCTAAAATTATATTAAGAAGCTAGGAAAAATAAAAATGGAATTTAGTTAAACACTGATAAGCAGTTTGGGCAGAAAAGCAGTTTCAAATAAGCTATAGAAATAAGCTAAACAACATCAAAATTTACCAAAAGCTAAGAAACAGAAGAGCACACTTATTAAAGCTTAGAACAACTTATTACTACCAAAAGAGAACTCAGAATAATCCAATAAGCAGACATGCAGTTGCAATTTAAAGACAGAAATAGGTGCTCAGACACCTGTTTTTAAGCTAATCTAGAAGCTGAACAAAAGCTAATTAGGGAAAAATAAAAGCTGATACTTGAAGCTAGCACTACACACTACTCCTAAACTGAAAATGACCAAAATTAATGACCAATTGCTACTTTAATTAAAGCCTAGAACAGATGCATGTGGGGCAAAAAATGGTATAGCTGATGCAGGGCAGATCAGTGTTGATGAGCTGGAATTGCAGACCTAATTAAGCTATCTTAATAAGCTGTAAATCTGAATACCACATGATGCACTTGAAACTTGCTATTCAAACTAACTATAAACCAAAAATTAGGTCCTAAGCTTAAGTGATTAAGCTACAATCAGTCCTAGATCAGCAGCTATTTGCTGAGTTCTTCACAAAAGTGTTATGTGACAGCAGTTTTGGTTTTTTTTGGCGCTAACTATCTCAAAACTACACCAACTCTTTCCTGCTCTTAGATCCTATCTTAAACTAACATATCTGACTCAGACATGCTGAAATTGAGTTCCAAACAAACCCAACTTATGCTGAGCTTATTGAGTGCATGTATTCTCAGGTTATTGGAAGCATGGATTGGCACGGGATTGGCTATGGACTGTCTATGTTATCATTCAATAAACAACATATTTTATTAATGTATTTTGGAAACTCCTGCTGGGACCTGCATATTGTAACTCTGATATAAATGAATGATAACAATTTTATCTAAAAACGTCTCATTTTCGAGTCTTTTTCTATCATCATGACTGTGAACTGTTTAGTAACACCTCAACTTATATTTCCGTTGCGAATATCGAAAAAGGGGGTGTTACAAAACTACTCTTACTCTATTACTCCCTAGGTTACTTATAAGCTAAAAGAACAGATACCACATTCAGATAAGCAAGAAGAATAAGCTGAAACAAATAAGCCAAATAAGCTATAGATGAAAACTTTGAAACTTACAAGTGTCTACTGGAAATAAATGAACTCAGAATCAATATGAACCTAGGCTTATCTTAATAAGCCAATAATACCCCAAGATCCAGCTTAATAACAGCAGTTTATCACTTCAGCTTATTTTGACCCAAACAGTTGACTTATGTTGACTTTTTTGAACTTTTTAATTTAAAACTGAATTAAACAAAACTACTTTGACAAAAGCAACAAAAAGCTTATACAAGCTTATAAGAACAGAAATGAAGCTTAAAACAGATTAAAAGTAAATTCGAACAAGACGAGTAAAAGGTAAACTGAAATTTCATTAACCAAAAGTTGAATTACAAGACTAAACTGAAATTTAAAATGATTACACTAAAAACATTAAAGTAAAATTGGTCTAAATTTCTCTAAATATATGAAAAATCGGACAAACATCAATGGAGGAGGAGGTCTTCTATTTATAGCCGTGGGTTGAACCTTCGAGGCTTGACATGCTGGCAATCCGTGTGCTCTTGAGCCCATCTCCACCCTCAGATCACCCTTGGATGCCACTCAATCAACCTTAGCCGTTTGATCAATTTTCATGAGGTGTCACGTCCAATGATATGCTGCCACGTTGCCCAAGTGTGTGTTTCTGTGCTTCTCTGACATCTGACACCCAATGATTGGACAAGTATACCCTTAATTTCAGTAATTGTTGTACGGGGTAAAACTAGGGTTCTAGGCACAGTGTTTTTATCTGGGTAAATATGAATTGGGGGGTGGGATTTGTTTTTATTTATTTTTATTTGTTTGACCAGTGTTATAAGGGTTGATCGTGGGTTAGTTGTGTAGGCCGGGTATCTCTTGTGGGATGGGGTTTGTTAACTTGGGTTGGATATATATATTTTTGGTTTTGTGTAATGTAAATCCTGATATAGGTTTTAAGAATAGATAGATTTTTGTGTAAAATGAAAATGATAGGGACCATTTGTGTACATTCTGAAATTTCAGGGACTAGTTTTGCCAAACTTCAAACTTGTGATCCAAGGGCTTGTCTTGACAAATGATGATTCTTTGAGGACTTGATTGACATAAAACTTCCCGGCATCGGCTTTAAACATCTATTCCATATCTCGTGCTCGTTTTCCCGGTTTTTCTGTTTCTTTTGTCGTTTTTCGTTTATCTGTTGCCTGCACATATATAAACACAAAAACACAATATCTTTTGGCATTTTGGTTAGTGTTTGGTCTATTTGGGTCCGGTTTTGGTCAAGAAAAGGTATGTGTTTAAGCACATACCATATGTAACCATCATGATTCCTTAAACACAGGATTTGCATAAACCCACTTATATTACATATTTTGGTCCGAATTTTGCTATTAAAACTTGAATTAGATTGATTATTTTTAGTGGAATCATGTCTAGGATACTTGAAATTGGTTTAGGAGTTATTAACATCCAAGCTTTTCAACTTTAAGAATTTTTGGCGCCGAAACATTGAATTAGCCAAACACCCCAATTCCATCGTTTTCGAAAAATTTCACGAAACTAGGATCATGAAATATTTTTCGTGCATTGTTAATACAACCTAAAAACGTTTTCTCATGCATACATGATCTCTCGAATATTAGCCGAAATACATACTTAATATGTATTTTTTGACATATTCGATTTAACAATAGCGAAGTTAGGAGCGTTTGGGTAATCTCATTATTTTTATTTTAGATTCGAGATTACCGCACCTCCACATTGTTTGCATATAGGCACACACTAGGCACGTGTTCACCAACAATGGAACACAAAATAAACATATGTACTTATATATTTTTGTAACTTTCTTATAGGTAACAATGCCTCGTAATGATTACCAAGACACTAAATCCTACATCCCTTTACTAACCGAAGATCCAAACATTCCTGTCGAGCTTAAAGCTTATTACCAAAAAGTCCAACATCGATACATACACGAAGGTCGTGTGTTCGATGCTTACTTTGCTCCATTGGATGGCATCAATATATGCTTTCCAACAATCGACTTTGATTGTTTATACAAAATAAATGATCAAATTTATCCTTGTTTCATTCTTGAGTTCTGTTGTCGTGTTCGTACCTTCAATGATCTTGAGGGAAATGTCTTTCTAGATTTCTGGATTCAAAATGAATATATCATTTTGTCCATTCCTGAGTTTGGTGATACCCTTGGTGTACCCGCTCAAGGTCAATGTGCCTATATGGAAGACCACTCTTTAGAGTCTCTTGTCTACCACTTAGATAATGAAGGTCCATATCTAACCGAAATTCCCGATCCACAAACCATAAAGCAACATGTTCAAGCTCCTCGAGTCACCAACATGTACCAAAAACGTGATGGTTCAATAGTATACCTCGACCCAAACAGAATCTATCTTAAAAAATCCTTCCCGATCTCAAAAATTGGGAACTCCTTCTTCGTGAGAATGTCTTATCTCTTGGGGGCAACCGGAATCATGTTCCGGCAAGTCTAGCCCATATGCTCTATTGTCTTAGTACCGAGACTCCATACAATCTCACGTACTACATGGCAAAAAGAATTGCCAACATTCATGGTTGGTCCGATAAGCTCATTCCGTACGGTATGTTGCTTACTCGTCTCTTTCGTTGGGTCATGGATAGTCATCCACACCTCAAAAATGTCGACTACTACCTTGTCAATCCCATTATGAAACCTCTTAATTGGTGGACCACAACGTCGCACAAAGCAACGTAGTGACAAAGGGTCAAAACATGGTCATAAATCCACCTCCGATGCTACTTCTTCTTCATTCCATCATGGATCGTCATCTCAACCCATGGATGATGATGATGATGATGATGATGTTGAAATGAATGAAGAAGGAATTTCCCGTCCTCGTACTCCTTCACTCGATACATACTTTTGTAATCTTGACACATCAACCTTCACTCAAACAACCGATCTTCCCTTCCACAACACCAACTTAAGTTCTGTGATGCGAAGGCAAATAACGATGATGAATCGACAAGTGTGAATGCACGAGCAAACGGTCGGGGGTTCAAATCAATTGGAAAGGCGATTAAAGGAATGGGCAAGGTAATCAAGAAGTTCGGTCGAGGGAAATGAATAATATTAAACTATTACTTAATTAGTGTTATAAGTCTAGTATTATTGAACTAACGTTTATGAGGTATTAGCTATGGTCTTATGACACTAACAAACTAGTTTTCATATAACTTACTTTGACTAACTTGGCATAGTTAGTTTCGGGTGTGTCTTTCAATTTTACCACCCGAAGGTTTTTAATCAAGCTTAATTTTTGGTTAAATTTATCTTGTTTGCATTAGTTAGTTTTTATTTCCCCACATGAATCTTTCTTGCATTACTTGGATGGTCATGCTACATGTCCTTTTTGCATGCTTAATAGTAGCCTAATTTAGCATATCACATGTTTTTGTTTGATGCTTGTTGTAGCCAAACTTAGAAAAACTATGTGATTATTCTTTAGTGAATTGAGGTACTAGGATTTGCTGCAAATAGTCCACCTAGAGCACCCCTTAGGCTGTCCAAAAACCTACAAATCTGGAAAATTTGTGCCCAGCAGATCACGGCACCACTAATTGCGCCACGGCACCACTAAATTTAGTGGTACCATGGGTGATTTAGTGGTACCGTCCCCTGGGAATACGAATTTTACTATTTGCTTTGACCTTTTTGAACTCTTTTCCCTTATATTCTGCCAACATTAGCTGATTCCAACACATACCAATTCCCAAAACTCATCACATCCTATTATCCTTAGTACTTTACAATCCCTCACTCAAACACATGCATTTGATTTGGCTATTTAAGCACATTTCATGCACTCATCCTCAACACACACATCTCTTCCTCAATCATTCATCACCAACTTACCATGTCTTCCACCATTGCCACAACCTCAAACATTGCAAAGAAACCAAGATTTAACATCAAATCATCAAAGAGATCATTCTAATTGATCTCACATTAGATGATGATGAGGAACTTCAAACACCATCACCTCCAACCAACTCAACTTAATCCATCTCTACACCACATGCTCCATCAAAAACCATCTCCACTAGAGCAACTTCATCTTCCTCTTCAACAATTAGGCCAACAACACACCCATCACCACCTAGTCCTCCTCAACCTTTGGCATTAACATTCACTTTATCACCAACAAGTCCACTTGAACTTGTATACACCACACCATCATTTTCCGCTTCTCCATCACCACAACCACTTATGGGTCACCCTATTCTCTACCCACTTGAACCACATAGCCGAAGTTGTCCATGTTGTCACTACAACCGAAACCTCATCTTTAACCTTAGGTATGAATTGAACTTTATGTTCTCCTATTTAGAACACTTCTTGACACCACCACAAGGACCTATCATACCACCTCCTCCACCAACCAATAGCCCAACCAACTAAAGATAGCTTTGTTTAGTTTTCAAGAATAAATGTTTAGGACCCTTTTTGGATTAAGAAGCAAATCTTAGGGCCTCTCAAGTCACTAGAGAATGTTATGTGCTTCTTGTTGTTTAATTTTTCTTGTTTGTGATTTAGTCATACTTTATGTATGATCTTTTAGTTATGAATGCATGGGCTTATTTTATGGTTGGATTTTAGGCAACTTAGCCTCTTTTTTTTATGGTTGGATATTTGTCTTGGTTGCTACATGTTAGATCTTGTAATGTGTTGTCTAACCTTGTTTTATACCAAAAACTATTGCTCGATTCCTTGGTGCCCTCCAAACGAGGGGGAGTATACATCAAGGGGGAGCTTTAGCGTCGTCTCGAAATTCTTTTTGTTTTGACAAAAGGGGGAGAAATGAGATATAAACTAAATTTAAAAACTCGTTAAAATTAATTTTCACCTAAAATGAGTTTATGTTTTGTCATCATCAAAAAGGGGGAGATCGTTAATACAAATAATGGCTAAAAACGTTATTCTATTTTTTGACACCTCTACGTTTTGATGATAACAAAATATAAAAACACGTTACGTTAAAATTAATGTAAACAAGTTTTTAGTCAAAATATCCCGTTTTTACGTAAATCACTCTAGGTAAGAACAAACAAATTTACAACTTCACAAATGATCGAAGTATTTAATTTGTGTTCTAAACTTCACATTTTTAATGTAACGAAACATTTTTTCAAAAATACATTTTACAAATTATTTTTAAATTATAAAGAAATGTTTTAATTGAAAAAACAAGTTTAAAATTCCCAACAGCTATTTTCCCCCCAAAACTGCTCCAAACTTCCCCAAATAAACCTTCACCACAAAAAACAAAAACAGGAGCATTCTTGTCTGGCACGATACCACTAATTCACATGGTACCGTTAAATTTAGTGGTGCCATCCCTCTGTAACGGTCAAATTTTTTATGGCTATAAATACGAGCCCACTTCACTGTTTTTAGGCATCCATTTTCACACACAACTTTCTGATTTCAAATCTCCTATCACATATACTCTCCTTTGATCATTTAGTTAGTTTTCTTTTGTTTAAGAGTGATCCTTTCATCCAACCAAGAGATTACCTTCATTCCTCTACTAGTGCAAGAGAAGAACACAAAGTATCAAGAAGATACAAGGTGTTGTAGTGTTAGTGTAGTGAACTTGTAACATTTGTTACATGCTTGTTGTATCTAGGTGTACATCAAGTTGTTCATCCCTTGTTTAGCTTGTGTGTGGATCATTGTGATCTTGTTGAGATCTTGGAGATCTCTTGTAGCTTGTATGATAGTGTGTTGATCAAGTGGATCAAGAGTAGATTGTGTTGATCGTGTGATTAGTAAGGATCATGTGAGATTGGTACTAGCTAGATTAGTACTCGACATTTAGCTTAGTGTCGGAAATAGTAATAAGCAACATTGTACGGTTTTCTCTGCCTGAAGGGGTTTTGTTGACATAGTGCTTAGAACTCTCGAGTTGGCTACTCGGGGAGTGGAGTAGTGCGAAGAAGAGCTTCGTTTCCGAACTACTATAAATCTCGTTGTCTCGGTTTGATCTTTCCATCTCTACTCTTTATACTTATTGTTTACACTTGATAGTATAAATTAGTGTTCATATTGGTGTTGGTTGATTTCACAAAAGAGTTGAATCTAAGTTTTTCACAAAGTAACTTTTCTAATTAACGAAAATAAATTGGCAAAACTATTCAACCCCCCTTCTAGTTTTTCCACAGGGTTCT
Source organism: Artemisia tridentata subsp. tridentata (assembly GCA_021014915.2). NCBI lineage: Eukaryota > Viridiplantae > Streptophyta > Magnoliopsida > Asterales > Asteraceae > Artemisia > Artemisia tridentata. Next base: position 104,031,701 of record CP139502.1, on the reverse strand, counting down.
TCCTCAACCTCATGGTCACTCTCAAACAAAAGGCCTAAGATCACCATAACACTACCAACAACCACCTTCATTGATCTCACTCAGGAAGACCCAACTCCATCACCAAAAGCTAAGCCTAACTCTCCTCTTGCTCCTAGTGCACCTATCAAAACACCCTCTACCAAAGGAACATCCTCATCCTCTTCAAGGCCTTACTCATCTCCATTTCCACCATTCATAAGAAACTTATCACCTTTGCTTACCCTCTCAAACTCTCCTCTCTTAAACACCTCATCATCTCCATCACCAAATGGGCCTTTGGATTACACTCCCTCTACTCTACCACCATTTACAATCATGGGTCATCCACTTCCTTACAACTTTGTCAATAACCATACCATGGGTTGTGCATGTTGTTTCCATAACTTCAAACTCATTTCCTCCCTGAGAGAAGAACTTCATTATATGTTTGTCCATGTTGAGTACCTTCTCTCTCAACCCAATGTGCAACCAACTCCCCTTGCTATCATGCCACCTACTCCACCATCTTCTCCACCTTCTAACTAAGCATCTCTATATGTTTAGTTAAAAATAATCAATGATTATCTTTTGGGCCAAGCATGTTCTAGGAACCTAGGTTGTTCTTTTAGAAATAGCTTGTAGTTTTATTGTCTAGATTGTAGTATTTGATGTATGTATTGTTGATCCCAATACACGATCTTACTGAGCTTGTTAGAAACTTTGTTGAACACCAAAGAGTATGCGGAATCTACTCTTCAATGCTTAGAAGAATATTAACAATGTATTAAACATTGAAACAGTAAACTTATGGAATAGTATAACCAAAATGGTTCAATATTATTAGCTCAATAATACGAGTACTCTTTCTGTAGTACTAGGGTTTACAACCTTGAATCTTAACAAAACATATATATAAAAGATGTATCTAGCACCTTAACCTAGGACCTCCTTTTATAGACACAAGGAGTCCTTTACAAGATAACTATCAATATACAATATTCGTATCTTTCTAAACTTATAAGATATATACAGAATATCTTTTATACTAATCACTTCACGTGTCTTCATAACCTTGGCAGTACCATCTTCCAACAGCAGTCTTCAAATAAACATGGCAGTACTAACACTAGCAGTACTAACTCAGTGCTGTTAGTGAAAGTCTCAACTTTAAGCTTGTCAGTACAAACTCTTAAGTGTTTTAATTCCCAACAGTCCTCCCCTAAACTTGTGATTTCCCTCCAAATCATCAAGTTTCATGAATTAAATCCTTAAGCTTGAGAGGATTCTTCCAAACACTTTATCTTCTTCCAGCCTTCATTTCTCTATCACACTGCATGAAGATCTTTTTTAAGAGTTCCTTTGCCATCTCAGTCTGTTCTTCCACAATTAGCTTTTCAGACAACATCAAAACAAGAGTACCTAATGACAATGGGTAGTCCTTCTCCACTAGCATGTACACGTCAGTTCCAGCCCTTGTAGATACATGATGAACTGCATAAGAGCTGTACAAATTCCATTTAAAACCTTGATTTCCAGTCTGAAATCTCCATATGCAATCTTCTGCAACTAGTTCAAACATCCTCTTCAAATCCACCCATAGAGCTCTCTCTTTGTTGTCTGTTGGTGCTGATGCTCTAAATATGTCTTTAACCAAACTCCATAGTTTCACCAAGTCATCCCTGTCAAATTCCCTCAGCATATCATCCATGAATTGATATACTACAGTATGATCACCAACTCCGATGATCTTCCAATACTTCCTTCTGTCTTCAACATAGATTTCCCAGTTTATGATTGGATACTTGGTCTGCAGAGCTTCAACATTCATCCCTTCTTCTTGACAACTATCATCATCTGTTGTAGATGTTCTTTAGACAATGTTTCTTCTTCTTCTTCTTCCTCTTCCTCTTCTTCTGTAGGTACTTCTTCACCAATCTTTTGTTTCTTTGAAGATTCAGACTCCAATAACATACCTGCTCTCTTTGTAGTTCTACTTTCTTCTTCTGTTCCCATTGGAACAAAGTGTTGGACTTTCTTGTAGGCTCTGAAGTATAAACTCTCAACTTCTTCATATGATCTTCCTTTTAGTTGAGCAGCAGTGTAATGATCTTGATTCTTCAAATACTCCTTCATATGCTTCATCATTTGTGCTTGAGTAGGAGGTTTGTTTCTTCTTGCAGCAGGATCCTTAGCACTTTGACTTTTTCTAATCACTTCAATCAGATCATTAAAAGCATTCTCCCTTTCTTCTTCTGGAATAGCTACTCTGTCTTGTTCATAAAATTGCTGAGCTAAGAGTGCATCAGCTTGCTCTTGAGCTAACCTCTCATCTTCAATACTCTTGAGCATCTGTTCAACCATGAATCATGCAATTCTTTCTTCTTCTGCTAATTTAGCTTGCTCTTCCTCATGTACTCTTTGAGCAACTTCTGCATCATAATTTATCTGAGCTTGAACAATTTTCTTGACCTTCTTTGGTGGCTCAGATTCTTGCATTATCCCTTTACCTTTGTCTACACTCCTTCTTGTGTATACAACACTAGCAGTACTAACAGACACATCAGCAGTACTAACTTGAGTAGCAGTACTGTAACACCCCAACCCGAAAAGGGTCGAAATGCCGCATTATGGTGTCACATCAGAACATAATAAATAACGCAAGCGGATGATTTATTAAATAAATATCAAAGTCATGAAAACTAAAGACTTCCAAAGTACTAAATCCAAATGATGTCTAAACCAAATGAAAATATCCAAAACATATGTCTAATAATTCATAAGTTCAACAATGGGAAACTAAGTAAGGTAGGTCTTTTAATGCTCCTACTCTCATCACTCATGCCCAGTATCCCGCTTATTACCTGCCGCAGGGAAAAGAAAATGCGGCTGAGCTAATGCTCCGTGAACAGATATAAATAATGAAAGGTAATAAGCAAACAAATGAATAAAGTAATAACTGAATAAGAATAGGTATACGAAACAAAGTCAAGGGAATCTGCTGAACAATATATCATACGTCATGAGAAATAAATGAATGAATAGGAAATTAGAAATAACAAGGAATGCCCACGAGCCCTAACAAAATGTCTAAACATGGTGCATGAATAGACCCAAATCAGATAAACATAATCATAACAAAGCATAATATAATGTACACATGATATACATCTCATGATGTACCAAATGTGAAATGGGGTGTATGGCACACACCATCCATTCACTAAATACCTGAACTGAACAAAGTACCTAGGATGCATCCATACGCTCCCTGCAAAACAGATACACATATACAAGTTTGAGACTGTGCATACGTATGTTAGTATAATAATAATTATTATGGCGGCCATGGTTGCTATATAGCATGAGTGGAAACGCTATGGACTAATCACACCTCCACAGAACAGTGTCATGCCATAGGTGCCTCTATGACATGGTCATGGTACCTCCATGACTAGTTCAAATAGCTCGAGCAACAAAGTTAGAAAAATGGTATGAACATAATGTAAAGGTAATCACATAACTGAAGGGAAATCTAATCAACTGAATAGTATAAGCATAGCAAAATAGTTAAGGAACAAAATAGAATAACAGAAATCAGGAAAACAAGTCATGAGAGAAAACCCTTACCGAAAAAGGGCGAAATATCTGTACCTTAGCAAGCAATGAAATGGAAACGAAATGAAATGAACACAGGGACAGGAATAACTCCTTCTTCAGAGAATCTACATGAATTATGGATCAATTATTATTATTTGGGAGTCCATTTTAAATGTCATTAATTGTCATAACTGATTCTTAAATACTTATAGTTATTCATTAATTGTGTTTAGGGTTTCATTAGTGAAATTAGGTTAACACATGTTTAAGAGTATCCGTATTAACGTTACAAATATAATTAGGTCAAAACAAATTAAATGGGGTTAGATTACACTAAATCATTAGCTTATAATATAGTTCAGATTTTATCTTATTCTGGTCCCGATATGTATGAATTTTATGCCATACATAATTGTTTACTCGGGAGCTCAAATATTTATCATAGATACCTATACATGTTGGGCACTTACAGTAATTTTCCCAGATTTTATTTCAAAGTGATAGCACCACTTCAAAAATCATTTTTCCCAAACCTGCCCAGAAAGTGCACTGCAGGTATACCCCAAAAGTTTGCATTTGCTTACCTCATTAGAACCCTTCAGAAAAATATATAAAAATTCCAGTAAGTCCTATACATCCTAAATATTTTACCTATAAAATGAGACCTCCTAATTCCTCACTCTTTGGAAAATAAAATTCAAAAACACCAGCTGAAAGTTCTAACTCCTAAACTCAGGATTGACATCTAATGTTCTAAAAATCAAAAAGTCACCTACCCGACCTCCAAAAATTATGAAATTTTATATACAGATAGCACACAACCTGAACTTAGTTTTAGACTCAAAAATCTTGCAAAAATACATTTTCATCATCAATTTAGACCCTTTTAAACCCGACCCAAATTCTGAACAGCATACAGTGAGACAGATTATAAGTTCTCAACCCATTATACTATATCTTAATAGTCATGGAGTACGGTGTCATTTTGACTCCGTCTTTCCCGCCAATAATAAGGCCCATCTTCTTAGCCTTTTTGCCTAGCCCATGTGATCCAATCTGTTTTTGTTATACCATAAACATCAGCACAACCCTACAAGCTCTCACCTACCGCCTCAATTATTATACCTGTATTAAAATCTTTTACCAAATCTACCTCAAATCAGATTGTGTTAATCGATAAATCCCAACTTATCGAAGAAAAAATGAATAATAGAGGCTGATCTACCGACCGTGGTCTGCGATTTTGCCGCGGCCTTTAAATCTCGAGAAGCTCTGGTAAGGTGTTTTTAGCTTAATTTTCCAGTGTTTTTCGGGTTATTTTTATTTATATGTTGTAAATTGATGTTCATACTTCATAAATATGTTGTAAATTGATGTTCGTACTTCATAACCTTAGGTTCATTAAAAAAATAGGACTATATCAAAAAAATTGATTATTGCATACACTACATTAAGATTACTTACATTATTATATCTACTGTTACTGTGCATGATCAGCTTACTAGAAGGGTGGAAGTGTGAAACCAGGTTCATAGAGTGTCACGTGGCAGCCGGTTTAGAAGGCGAAACCGGAAAGTCAAGGGACACTGGAGTGTGCTAAAGAGAAGGTGGAAAATGTGAGTCTATGTTACATGACAAAGGTATCTGACTTCCTTTACAAACATTGGAGTACCCTTATTTTTTTGCGTGTGCAATATAGTCATAATATTTGTGGTTCGTGTCATTACCTTGGTACTCAACTAAATACGTATGGTCAGAAGTATATGCAATTGGCCAAAGACAGCTAGAAACGATGCAAGCATGCCTTAAAACTGCATTTTTTAGCGGGCCCAAATGCCAGTTAAAACGATATGAAAAGGCTGCTTTATTATTGTCTTTGTGTTTTTTTTAACCTTTTGCATTTATGACTATGTGATTGATTTACGTTTGGGATAATGGGATTATAAGGTTTTGTATATAATGGTAATTAGGATTGCTTGTGAAAACTCATTTTCTGTAAGTAAAATTCCTTTTTAATGAACATGTGCCTACGGTTTGTGGCGTTACTATTTTTAATGACCATGTGTTGTTGTTTTGGTGTATTGTCTCTAAATTCGTGTTAACGTATGTTGACCGTTACTGTCTAATGCTATTTGCAGCGTGTGCTAATGCGTGAGCCGGAACTCCTAATAGCAATTGCAAACCCGTGGCACAAACGAATATCCGTATACCGTCTTCCTTAATCCTTCCTGTTGTAGATGTAAATGTGTCAGAATTCGCGATTCAATCTTAAGCTGTGTTTTTATGAACTACAGATGGATGATGCATTATTTCACTAAAATCTCCTTTTGTCTTTGTTTTGTTTAGTGCGGCAGTTGTCAGTTAAAATGATATGAAAAGGCTGCTTTATTATTGTCTTTGTTTTTTTTTAACCTTTTGCATTTATGACAATGTGATTTATTTACGTTTAGGATAATGGGATTATAAGGTTTTGTATATAATGGTAATTAGGATTGCTTGTGAAAACTCATTTTCTATAAGTAAAATTCCTTTTTAATGAACATGTGCCTACGGTTTGTGGCGTTACTGTTTTTAATGACCATGTGTTGTTGTTTTGGTGTATTGTCTCTAAATTCGTGTTAACGTATGTTGACCGTTACTGTCTAATGCCATTTGCAGCGTATGCTAATGCGTGAGCCAGAACTCCTAATAGCAATTGCAAAGCCGTGGCACAAATGAATATCCGTATACCGCCTCCCTTAATCCTTCCAGTTGTAGATGTAAATGTTTCAATCTTAAACTGTGTTTTTTATGAACTACAGATGGATGATGCATTATTTCACTAAAATCTCCTTTTTTCTTTGTTTTGTTTAGTGCGGCAATTGTCGATGACACCTTTTCCCATCTCGATGCACCAGTTGAGAATATTGTTGGGCCTGACGTACGATGTTGTTCGTGCAGCAAAGAGAGTAGGTTACATATCCGCGGTTGGGGATGCTTAAATGAGACATCACACCTTTTGGGTTGCACGATGTTTCATAAATTTATGGTATAACAAAAACGAATAGGATCACATAGGCTAGGCAAAAAGGCTAAGAAGATGGGCCTTATTTTTTTGCGGGAAAGACGGAGTCAAAACAACATCGTACTCCACAACAATTAAGATATAGTATAATGCATGCCGGAACAACCTGACTTTTTTAAAGGCTGATTGGATTAGCTTAGATTTCCACCTTATGGGCTACTTTGAACTTGCCAAAGGTTGTAAGACGAATATTACTCACCTTATCAGGCGATCCTTATGGGATTAAGTAAGCCGAACAAAGTTCCTTATGAGCTTTTCCAAATTCAGAAAGGCCCTAAAACGAAAAAAAAGGTAATCCATGCCCGGTATTGCTACATTTGTTAAGATGTTGTTGCCCATGTTTGTCTTTTGGCAAGGCAACCACTGTCTTTGATGGTTGCAGCCATGGACCATCTTTGGCAACATTATTTGTTGCTTGCAGACCCCAGCTACGGTTTTGAAAAAGTCCCTTAAAACATTGCGGGCTAAAAGTTTCTTGATGTGTGGTCAGCTTACAACGTTTGCTGATGTTGGGTTGGTGATGCGCGTGATGTGTCGTTGCGGTTTAGCAGTTTTAATGCCTACTCAAGTTTTAAATTTATATTTAGCCGACTTATCAATAACACACACACTTAACGAGCAGTGTACCCGGTCAGTATGAATATAATGGTAAGTAGAGTGTCGATCACTAAGAGTGGAACGTATTATCTCGTTATTCTAATCAGTATTTTAATATCCTAACGCAAGGGGGTTTCAGCCTGAGAGACTGGCACGATTTGTTTGCAATTAAATAATAAAATAAACCAATAGGCACGAATCAGCAAGTAGCACATACGTACACAGATAAATACTCGAGACAATAAGAGGGCTGTCCTTATAATTAAGTAGATTGTCACTTGTTTTATTGATAGCTTTATATGAAGTGTATGTAGTTAACCCTTTCTCGTTGGTCCTAATCTTATCGGCGAGTAAACCCTTAATGATTACTTATGTCTAAAAGTTATTCTTAAGTGATCAATTTAGTAATAACCGTGGGAGCCACATTATTTTCCGCAGTCAAATGCCCGCAAGCCACTAATAAACACAGAGGTTATCAATGCACTAATAAGTAGTAACCAAAGACATCAACATATAAACTTTAATTGATGGGAAAGCAAGTATTAAAGGGAGTGCAATCTTTCGTTGTCACATTACACAAGCCACCAATCCTGATGAATTAAAGTTTGCTAACACAATAAAACAAAACTACTTAATGAATTAAACACATGCAGCACCTTCTTACAGCTCTTGTATCTTCGTTTGGTGTGTCTTGTGCTGCCTCCTTGACTGAATTCGTCCTAGGGTTCTGCTCTTCGGTTCTGATATATGTCTGACAAAAGCTCCGGAATTCGTCTGGTCTTGGGGTATTTATAGTTTCTGTCTGAGGGAAGATGCGGCGCATCTAGTAAGTAGATGCGGCGCATTGACTTAACTTCGCGTGGGGTCCAAGATTATAATATTCAGGAATATTCGTACACCGCCAGAAGATGCGGCGTAACTCCATGATTAGATGCGGCGCATGTCCTCTTGTATCTTGGATCGTATCTGGTGATATCTTGATAGAGATGCGGCGCATGTCATGAGTGAGATGCGGCGCATCTGGAGCAGATTAGTCTTGATCTTCTTCATTTCAGTAGACTCTTAACTTTATGCATGTTTTGCTCCATAATTAGTCCAAAATTGCTAAGTTTCACCAAATGCTTGTTTTTACCTGAGAATTACAAAAGTAAACGATTAAGTATCAATCCTCATACATAATATAGTAAAACAAGTCAAATTAATAGGATAAATGATAGTAATAAAATGTACTTATTTGAGTTCATCAAATATCCCCCCACTTGAACTTTACTTGTCCCTAAGTAAACCTTAGAATTTCTCTTATGAAAATGTATCCTAAAAGATGTTAGGATTTATTTTTATATTTAAGCATGTATTCGTTTATTTCATAATCACACAACTAAACACTTTAACGAATTAGAAGTATAAATAAATAATTTGATAAAAGCAAATCTAATCGTTTAACTGTCCAGTCGCGACGAATATTCTATCATAAGCTTGGCAAGTATACACATCTCCTCCACTAAAGCTAAGGAATAACAAGTCTAAAGCGGTAAAAAGGGTTTGTAGGCTTAAGGGTTAATTATTCTCTTTCACTATCGATCTCAAATTCCAGAAAAGGCGACAAAATCACAAATACATGATCGAATCCACGAACACGATACTTGCAATTGCTCAAATCCTTAACTCGAATAGGCTAAAGATAGGTCCAAACTTTACCAATAATAATATATCAAAAAGGGCGACAAAATCATAAATACATAGCCGAATCCACGACTACGATACTTAAGATTGCTCAAATCCCTAATCTCAATAAATCAAAGGTTTGGTTGGATAAAGAATAATATAGGGCATGGATAACATTTGGGATATAAATTGGTGTAAAATGAAAAATAAACAAAACAAATAAATTAAAATCCTAAGTGTGGTTAATCACTATCCCAACCATCCCATGAATAAGACTCATATCATCGAATAACTCACGCTTTAACACTTGAAACACACGCTTTAGGTAGACACGAATTATACTCAACAAGATCTTAATCAAAGAATAAACCTTAATTGGCGTTCCCTTAACTGCCAATTCCCATTCAATCCATAGATATAGTACAACAAATAGTGGCCATATGAACCACTTACATAACTTTACATAAGTTGGTTGAAACAAACTTCCAACTTTTCTTTCTTTCTTTTTCTTTTCTTATTTTTTCGATTTTTTTTTTTTTTTTTTTTTTTTTTTTTTTTTTTTTTTAAACATAGACATAGATGTGTAAAATTTCACCACATCACTATAATGATAATTCTGGATAATTTTTCCATACTTCTCATACTTCAGAAATAACGGTAATAGTGAAAGTAGTAAACACACGAAAAACAAACTCAAAGATATACAATATTTACTTTCACTCCAATTGCATTGTGCAATTTCCCGACCTAACCAAAGATAATGAATTACGCACGCGAACACAGGTAATGTAAGGAAACACACTTTGCCTATAGCAATTAACCAACCACGAATTCTAATCTACAGGGTAGGCTAAGGTGTAAGGGTGTAACGAAACATTTTAAACATAGGTGTAAGAAACGAAAGGAATGGCTCTGAGTGTTTTTCTAGGGGTATCTTACTCTAAAAATGAGAGTAACAAAAGGGTTTATACGGGGGTTAACTAACCAGTGTAGTTAGTTAATAACGCATAACATATAAAGGCTATTTGGGTGTAATCCTAGAAATTTACCAATTTAGACAAGTCATTCCAATTATATAAATAATACTCATTATGGTGGTCTCGAATAGTATACAAGCCAAGTTCTAAAGTTTACAAGTCACCGGCACACTCATAGATTTGTGAATTTTGGAACATCACAATTTTTGAAAATAACGTCATGTGTGCAGCTATGCAACTTAGATCTTAAACAAAAACATGCTAAAAATTTTTAAGTTTGATATATTAAGCACATTTTAAGCATAATTTTTGAAAAAGTTTAGGACAAGTAATTGTTAAGTGTTCTAATTCTCCAATCCCCCCACTTAAGTTAAACAACGTCCTCGTTGTTTGTATAAAAGGTTAAAAACTGGAAAATAAAAGAATTAGAACAGAAAAACTCCCCTGAGATTTGTTCGGTATGATCCTCCATTTGTATTTGAGCAAAAATCATCTTTCTTGTGGATTAGAACGTTAAAGCTTCATACTTGATGTATCCACAGGAAATCCAGGAAACTATAATACCACCAATACTTTAAAACACACCTAAGATAAGAAAGGTTCAAACTTGCATAATACATTAGTAGTTAGATAAAAATAAAATATAAAAATTAAAACTGAAAATCATCAGGTCAGTCGATGCGCCGTATCTTATGGAAGAAGATACGCCGTATCGAGCCTAGAATAAATACGGATCAGAATAAAGATGCGCCGCATCCTTAACCAGGGATGCGCCGCATTAAAATAAACTGATAAATAGTTTTAAAGTTGAAAATAAAAATGCAGAAAAATTAAAATAAGATATGACCATTGCAGGAGATGCGTCGCATCTCAGAATTGAGATGCGCCGTATCCTCATGCGGCCTGAAACAAAAATAAAACGAGATAAAGGATAGGATGCGTCGCATCTGTTTACCAGATGCGGCGCATGTGGTTACCAAACAGACTGATAACAGTCTGCTGTAAAATGACTCGTTCCACGGTTTGATCTCTCACGTCCTCTCGTACTCTCATGCTGAACTTAATGCCAGTCTTCATCAAATATAACAAGAAACATAAACTGAAACATTAAATATATACACGAGAATAGTGATTAGTACAATCCAAAAAAAAATAATAATAATAATATGTGGAACAATGTCTGTAAAATCAAGAGAGTGAGATCATGGGTGAGTGACGTCGTCTGGATGGGTCCCGGAAGTGCTGGCTCCATCAGTCCTCTGGCGGACTCTGCGCTCGTATGCACGTGTCACTCCCTCAACATGAGTACCATCTGAGCGGGTGTGGGTAATACCCTGCTGCTCCAATAGTCTGCTCACACTCATAACCAACCACTCTGAGTCCCTCCTCAGGGCTCTCAACTCTCCCTCGACTGCGTCAAGTCTCTGACCCATGGTGCGTACAGGGACTGGTGGGGGTACTGGTGCCTGCGGCTCCTCCTGATGGGCTGGAGCAGCAGCCGGAGGTCCCTGAGGGCCTCCCTGCTCCGCCTCTGGTCCTGCTGCTCTGGCGGGCCCTAATGCTACCCAAAAGTGGCCTCCCACAACCACCTGGCAGATCCTGAGTCTAACTAAATAGTCCCTGTCGATAACCGGGAGATGGGTCACCACAACCTCCAGCCCCGCTGGAATCTCCGCTCCAATGACTCCAAAATGGCGGGCCAGCCGAGAAACAAAATGCCCGCCAGTCATCTGGCTCCTCTGATCTCTCCCCGCAGCTGATCGGTGGAGGTAGTGTGCCAAAAAGTGGGGGATGTTCACTGACAACCCCTCATCCATGCTCCTAAGGAGGAAGAGGTCCAGAGTGGTCACCTTCTCAGGTGACTGACCCCTCCCAGCAATAGTAAGTGCAATCAGCCTGTGGCACAGCCTCCTCATCAGCTCCCTGATCAAAGTATATGAGGGGGTGGAAGTAGTGATATCACCCCCCGAAGAAATCCTATCGCAGTAATCATTGAACAACCCTCTGTCAGGGACAACCCGTAAACTCTCAGCCCAGTACCTGGCAAACCCAGCAGATCCAAGCTCCTCCTCAGTGTGTACCCCATGGCCAAAATAAACTGCCTCATCGACATCTGCCTATGCACACCTCCTAACCTGAACACCAGAGTGTCAGCTGTATCAATCTCCAAATCCGTCTCCCTGTAATGAATCGTGCTAAAGAACTCCAGCATAAGCTCCCTAATCAGAGGCTCGTCAATCCTAAACAGTCTCTCCCAAGCACTAGACCTGAACACCACCTCCTCATCGTCTCCAGCAACTACCATCTCCATCCGATGTTGTAAACTCTCAGCTGCATGTCCACCACCAATCAATCCTATTTCATCAAAATTCAAAACCTGGATTCTGAATATTTTCTTGAAGTAAATCGAGTCAAGCCTACGCAAGTAATCCTCCAGAGTGGCAGGAGTGAGTCCCATGTTCTCGAATCGTAACCACTGATGCCTTAGTGTGACCTCTGGTAATGCCATCTGAAATAGATATTCACAGTCAGTAAACAGTCTGCAAAATAGGTAGATACGGCGCATCTGATTTAATCAGTGCGGCGTATCTGTATAAAGTATAAGAGATGCGGTGCAAGACAATAGATACGGCGTATGGAGATGCGTCGTATCTAGATTAATCAATACGGCGTATCTAGAATTTTATCAATTTTGAAATAGGTCGTTACGCCGCATTAATCAACCTAGATGCGCCGCATCTAAAAGCATATCAGTATAAAATAAAGGGTCAGGCACGTTTTTCAAGAATCCGTATCCGTGACGTAAACTACCACTAAATATCACAGTATCATATACTCCTTATATCAATTCTAATATCTCATTTCACCACCACTAATTCGCCTTCCCGCTAAATATTCAAAATCGAACCCAAAACCTTAATTTTCGGTGAAATCAAATTAGGTTATAAGTTCAATTATTTATGCAAATTAAATACTGGGGAAACCATCTAGAGCAAGTCCTAATCAAATCTCTATATCATTTAAGCACGAATCGATTCAATCATATAAACCCTAATTTTCGTATTAATCAAGATTAAATCGAAATGGAATAATTACCTTAATTTGATGATTAGGAGGAAGATTCTAGGTCGGATTAAAGGTGGGTTTAAGAAAAATGATCGGAATTTGAGTATAATATCAGTGTGTGTAAGTTCTTAACTGTGTGTGTTTATGCGGTAGAGATTTTAGATCCGGCCTATTCCCGTCGTATTTATAGGGCGACACGATGCGCCGTATTGAAAAATTAGATGCGCCGTATCTATTTAATCTCGTTGACTAGTCAATAAGTTCTAGTTGGTCAGAGATACGGCGCTTTGGATATTTAGATCCGCCGTATCGCTATGTTAGTAAACGAAATTTAAATGAAGAACGTACCTTGGCCTCTGCAACACAGTTCCTTATACATCAAATTTGGGTTAAACGGCATACCATATAGATGAATTCAAAATAAGAGCAATAGGCATAAACGTTTTATTAATAATTGTAATCTTATTGTTTAGTGGATAAGGATTTATTCCGAGGTTAGGAACAAATATCGTTTTTAAGCATACAAAATTAAGATTACGATTTGAATCAGATGTATAATATGGATAGTAAAACTGAGATTATAGTGTAGAGAACTTTCCTTTGGGCAGGTTGAATTATCGTAGAGTTTACCTGGGATTCTATTTCAAGAATTTAAGACGTTCAATGTTACCAGTACTGAGTTTTCCTCCACTCTTGTCGTTTTATGTTCGGTCACTTCAGCTAGCGTCTCTTGGTTTGGTTCAGAATGTAATCTTTCTTGGTGATGCTCGAGTCATCATTTATCCTGAAATAAACAACTTGCACACGAGAGTAGCCGACCGATCAAGGTAAATATCAAAAATCAATTATATTTATCAAATTATATTCGTCGTATTAACAAAAGTTAATGCGCCGTACTTTCGTTATGTTTAAAAATACAAGATTTTTGATTCAGAAGATGCGCCGTATCGATAGAGATCGATACGTCATATCTGTTTAATAATTCGCAAACTGTTTTTAATTAAAATAATAGATACGCCGTATCTGCTAAAGCAAATGCGTCGTATGGCGTTAACGTTTAGAAAAAAAAAATTTATCAAAAACAAATACGCCGTATCTGCTAAACAGATGCGTCGTAATTACTTTAATCGCTTAGAAAAAATTTCTTATTAAAAACAGATACGCCGTATCTTGGGGAAAAGATGCGTCGTATCGAATTAATTAACGCGTTGTATTTAAAAAAATTAAACGCAATACGCCGTACTGATAGATCAGATGCGCCGTATCGTTTGATTTAGCACAGTAAACGATAGCAGAACAGAAAAAATACGAAAAATAAAAACAAATAAAAACACACAAACAAAAATAAACACACAAAAATAAAAGAAAACAATTAACACACAATACAACAAATATGCAAAATAATACAATGATGCAATTAATCTAATAAAAAGAAAAAACTAATTAAAATACTAATCAAATTAACAGATAATAACAATTCACTCCCCGGCAACGGCGCCAAAAACTTGATGCGCGTGATGTGTCGTTGCGGTTTAGCAGTTTTAATGCCTACTCAAGTTTTAAATTTATATTTAGCCGACTTATCAATAACACACACACTTAACGAGCAGTGTACCCGGTCAGTATGAATATAATAGTAAGTAGAGTGTCGATCACTAAGAGTGGAACGTATTATCTCGTTATTCTAATCAGTATTTTAATATCCTAACGCAAGGGGGTTTCAGCCTGAGAGACTGGCACGATTTGTTTGCAATTAAATAATAAAATAAACCAATAGGCACGAATCAGCAAGTAGCACACACGTACACAGATAAATACTCGAGACAATAAGAGGGCTGTCCTTATAATTAAGTAGATTGTCACTTGTTTTATTGATAGCTTTATATGAAGTGTATGTAGTTAACCCTTTCTCGTTGGTCCTAATCTTATCGGCGAGTAAACCCTTAATGATTACTTATGTCTAAAAGTTATTCCTAAGTGATCAATTTAGTAATAACCGTGGGAGCCACATTATTTTCCGCAGTCAAATGCCCGCAAGCCACTAATAAACACAGAGGTTATCAATGCACTAATAAGTAGTAACCAAAGACATCAACATATAAACTTTAATTGATGGGAAAGCAAGTATTAAAGGGAGTGCAATCTTTCGTTGTCACATTACACAAGCCACAATCCTGATGAATTAAAGTTTGCTAACACAATAAAACAAAACTACTTAATGAATTAAACACATGCAGCACCTTCTTACAGCTCTTGTATCTTCGTTTGGTGTGTCTTGTGCTGCCTCCTTGACTGAATTCGTCCTAGGGTTCTGCTCTTCGGTTCTGATATATGTCTGACAAAAGCTCCGGAATTCGTCTGGTCTTGGGGTATTTATAGTTTCTGTCTGAGGGAAGATGCGGCGCATCTATAAGTAGATGCGGCGCATTGACTTAACTTCGCGTGGGGTCCAAGATTATAATATTCAGGAATATTCGTACACCGCCAGAAGATGCGGCGTAACTCCATGATTAGATGCGGCGCATGTCCTCTTGTATCTTGGATCGTATCTGGTGATATCTTGATAGAGATGCGGCGCATGTCATGAGTGAGATGCGGCGCATCTGGAGTAGATTAGTCTTGATCTTCTTCATTTCAGTAGACTCTTAACTTTATGCATGTTTTGCTCCATAATTAGTCCAAAATTGCTAAGTTTCACCAAATGCTTGTTTTTACCTGAGAATTACAAAAGTAAATGATTAAGTATCAATCCTCATACATAATATAGTAAAACAAGTCAAATTAATAGGATAAATGATAGTAATAAAATGTACTTATTTGAGTTCATCAGTTGGCTTATTCACAAATGGTTTCTATGTGGTCTGGAATCATTTTCGTAGGTAGCTGGCGAAAGATGTGGTCCAAAAACGGTCGCCTTTCTGTGCTGCCTCATTTTTTTCACAAAAAAAAAAAAAAAAAAAAAAAAAAAAAAAAAAAAAAAAAAATTATTTTATAATGTTTTCGTTATGGCTGTGATGATCTCTGTAATTTGAGGCAAATGAACCCTGTATTGGAAGATCAGAACGTAAGTTGGCTTGGCAACAACCGGAAGGCATAACTTAAATAGTTACTATGCAACTGTGTACGTTTGCAGCCACTACGGAATAAAGATTATTCCGTGTCTTGAATCCTATATGTAGATCTGAGCCCAATTATTTATCGCACCACTCTAATGTTCCAATGTTTTTTTTAAAAACCATTGTAGCTATTGCTACCTATTTTTTTGCCTCGGGTTGAGATGAAGAAAGCAATATGTTGTGGTTTTGGCACCATCTTTCACGTCAAAAAAAAATTGCCTCATGATACTATATCTTGATTGCTGTGGAGTCCAATGTTCTTTAGCCCATTTTAGCCCAATTAAAATTTCGTCTTAGGAGTATAAGCAAATGGAAGCCGGATAGTACAAGCGTCGTGACAGATCTATTGGTTGTAGAAACTTTACCCACCTAAACACTTGAAAGTGTGGTGGAAATTTGATTTATAGTACAATCTCCGCGTGCGGGCCAAAGGTTAACAAGCTTCTGAAATCTTAAAGTTCAGAAGGAATCCAAAAGCTCAGAAAACAACAAATAAAAAAAACTAAAATTCATTAAGCCGATTACAAACCCTACTTACGCAGGTATATTTGTTGTTAAAATTTTTAAAACCTTTTAGAAGGTATATGTAGGTTTATATTTCAATGTTTTTTTATTTTTCCATATTCATTATGCTATTAACTTTCATTTGCATGGGTGCAACGTTTGCGAGTCCAACCATATTAATTTTCCATGCCTATGATGTCGGTGATCTGTTTTCAACTTTCTTTTTAACAATTGCATGGAATATTAGTGTATATGATGTTACAAAACCTGTTATACATATGCTTGCTAGCTATTGTCTGATGGCTTTTATATGCTTACAGAAGCTTTCCTAAATATGCGGACAAAAACCAAGGCCATACCTAGGATTGCTCAGGGTAGTCCTTTAGAATGTACTGGTGTACACCAGAAGAGTGTATGTCAAACTTACGGTTGGGCTATGATGATTCATACCTATTTTCTGAGACTAATGAATTGGGTACTCAAAGATTGTAACCGTAACTTGGCACGGCGAGGACTGGATGGCATCATTATGCAACCATGTCTCTCTGCATCCATGGTTGGTCGTACATATTTTTGACCCTGTTTGGTTATAAAATCTAAGCCTATATCTTAAGAATTTAATTGTTGTGGAATACGTTGTCGTTTATAAAATCTGAGGCTATGAATTGTGTATATGATGTTACAAAATCTGTTATACATATGGTTGCTGCCTATTGTCTGATTTTTTTTGTATGCTTACAAATGCTTTCCTAAATATGTGGACAAAAACCAAGAGCATACCTAGGATTGGTCAGGTTAGTCCTTTAGAATGCACTGATGTAGACCAGAAGAGTATATGTCAAACTTAGGGTAGGGCTATGATGATTCAGACCTATTTTCTGAGACTAATGAATTGGGTACTCAAAGATTGTGACCGTAACTTGGCACGGCAAGGACTGGATGGCATAATCATGAAACCATGTCTCTTTGCAGCGATGGCTGGTCATACATCTTTTTCACCCTGTTTGGTTATAAAATCTGAGCCTAATAAATGCCTTTGTATATGCATGATTATCATATTTTAAATTTAGAATCTTACTCTACTGTAGTACACTACCGTCGTTTATACATCTTCGCAGGTTTAGTGCTACAACAGGTTTTGATAATCGGTCGTATGCATTTAACCATAAGAGCAACCACAGATGTTGTACATCGCGTGTCAATATCTGGTATTCTTTATTTGTCAATACTAAAAGTTGATGTTCTATGTCTGTCATGGTAATTTTTTTTTTTTGCATATTCATAACTAAAGCTCCACAAAAGGCCCTGATCAACAATAGTGTACAATTCAGAAAGATGGATGAGAAACATTAGAGAATGGTGTGACAAGTGATTTGGTTTAAATTACTTCTTCGCACCATCCTCTTCTGTTACCCATATATCTTTCAGATTTTTAACGTATTGTTGATCGGCTCCTTTTGTGGAACTGGAATTGCGAATATGCGGAAACAAACTTACCATGACAGACACAGAACACCAGCTTTTAGTATCGTAAAATAAAGAAAACCATATAGTCTTCATTTTCTAATATTGACAAGCGATGTACATCATTTGTGGTTGCTATTATGATTAAACGCGCACGGCGGATTATCAAAACCTTTTCTGCCACTGAGCCTACCAAGATGTGTAAAACACAGTTGTGTTCGGCATTGCTCATGTGCTTAAAACTTTTTACCATCCTAACATTTTTTTAATCGAGTTAAAAGGTAGATTTATCCAAAAAAAAGTGCCATGGCTTATTGGTTCTACTATGAAAAGTGTGCATATTAATTATACGTCAACTGTGTTTGCAACGATAGTTTATGCTAGCGCACCAAATGCTTTTTTTCTTTTGCATTTGTTATGTTTCGAAACTCAAATGGACCCAGAATGGTAGTACAAATAGTTCTCCTTGGATGCTCAAGTGGGCCTGAAGTGGAGGCTTAAATTGATCCATTTTTAATTCTGAAGCAAATGCTCAATTTGGTGCACCCGAGTCTTGGAATGGAGTCTCAAGTGAGTGAGTTTAGGATCAGGAGGAGTGTCTTGCTAATGAACTTAGCAGTGCTCACAAGGTAGTCGCCTTTAGAACTAATGCGAAAAAGGAAACGGTAATATTATTAGTAAGAGCAACTGCGATAAAATAGAATTGTTTCATCGGCATTTCTGTCAATCGGCGGAAGACACATGCATCCTGGGAGGGTACGCCTTCAAGGAATGGACTCGATCGAACGACCAACTACTTTTCATTTTTGTAGGATATTCAATCCAAAAGACCATTATTAGCGTGTAGTAGATTGCCCCGAGTACGTAATACAACAATCGAGAAGAAATCGCACCAATGGATACGGTAGAGGAGAAGATAATGCATTACTGTCTCTTACTTCATGTGCCATGTTGCTAAATTACTAGAACAAAGAAAAGCTAAGTATCCTTCTTTTTTTCTTTACGCAATACTTCAATATAAAACTACTGCATTTATATATGCATGGTTATAGTATCTTAAATATATATATATATATATATATATATATATATATATATATATATATATATATATATATATATATATATATTATATATATATATATATTCCCTTGCAACAGGCTTTTTATATTGAACAATCTCACTACATACGACGGAGACATGCTAAATATCAAAAATAGATGGAATATCAATGATGGATGTACGGAGGCCAACGCTACTTATTACTGTATTCGCATGGTCTGTGCATCCATCATTGATACTTTGTCAATATTTTTGTCGCGAGAACTTTTGACGCACACCTATATGTACTTTGTATGTTTATTCCCTGTTCTCTCCAATTACAATTTTACACACAAAGGTCTGCCTACTGTTTTTATTCTCACTTTATATGTTTGTTACGATGATTATCTACTTATCTAATTGGTGTACAGTTTTATAGAAACTGAAATTGTTTTACGCGTGTTGCCAGGTCCAGTTCTGCAAAAAGGTTCGATCATCGCTCGTGTGCATTTCACGAAAGATAGATGGGAGGACCTTTTGTGGAATTGCACTTGCCAATCTATCTTTGATTTCCTCAAATTGATTAAAGGGTTCACCTGAAATTTATATGAATAGATGCATACACAAGCAAGTGACATTAGACAAAAACTTAGGTATTAATATGTGTTCATGGAGTTCAATTTGTAGTCTTTCATAATCATCAATTGTTGAAATTTGATTTTGGTCCATAGCCGCTGTTCATACTATTTTTTGATAATATCATTCTAATACCAACTAATACTTTGTATGGCAAAATTTACTTGAGTCTGAAAATCCTATAAATCTGTTGTCTTGCTGTGGCAAGTGGAACGATGGTAGAGTGCAACAAGTATTTGCCTCACCAACCTCTATGTGTAGAACCAGGACATACTATTAATTCTATTATAGCAACTAATCCCATGTGTTTTTTGATTATCTGCTATTCTTTTGAAGCTGATAAGTATGCCATGCTTATATTGACTGTTGACAAATAGATGCACACATAAACAAACTATGTGAAATACCCTAATATATATATATATATATATATATATATATATATATAATATATATATATATATATATATATATACAAACTATGTGAAATACCCTAATATATATATATATATATATATATACAAACTATATGAAATACCCTATAATATATATATATATATATATATATATATATATATATATATATATATATATATATATATATATATATATATATATATATATATATATATATATATATATATATATCTACATTATATATAACAGGAGGCATTACACGTAGATAATGCCACATAAATGCCACATAATCATAAACTATACCACATAAGCAAGCATACTTTGGATTAAAATTCGTATTTAGTGTAAAAAGGGAGTTACCAAGATTCGAACTTGGGTAATAGGCACAAATAAACAACACCTCAACCACCTGAGCATTCCGATGGTTGTGAAAGAATTCGCAGGTCAAAACCTAAATCCTAAGGTTTACGAAATATGACACAAATTTTGTAGGAGCTATCCATTCCTTAATTTTAGCTTACAGAATTATATGTTAACCTAATTCCATCATTCACCAAATCTCAGAAATCCTCCTAAAAGCCACGACATTAGTCTCCTTCATTTGAATCACTTGCTTTTAAAAAGTTTATCATTGTGAAAAACTTTTATCATTAGTCTCCTTCAATTGTTGGACAACTGTTTGGGGTGTTTTCATGTTTTCACTAATTAAGCTATTATGGTACGATTTTTTTCTTCCAGAATATTGAATTTGTTGCTACAATTTTAATAATAAAATGCTTTGGATTAAATCAATGCAAACCCTAATTGGATTGGTCTACTAATTTTCCTGGTTTTCATTGCTCAAAACTCTAATTTGGATTTATCTGCATATGTCTGTTTTTTTTAGTCAGCTAATGAAGATGAATGGCCAAAGTAAGAGAAGACCCTAATCATTAGAAACTCTCCCCATGAAGAAAACTCTATCATGATTTTAGGGTTTTAAATTTGAAGATCCTTCAGAGTCAACCCAGGTGTGATCTTTTACCTATCGAGTGTTTATGTAATCCATGAAATTCTTTGTCGTTAGGTGTTTTAGTGTGTCTTTTCTTATTGAATATTTTGTAGGTTTGGGCAACTTGTCAAAGTTAATTGAGCATACGCCGGTGGACAGAGGGAGGGCACAACAGGTAGGACTTATTGTCTGTTTTGGATACAGTTAATTAAAAATCAGGCCACTGATATGATGCTTGACATTGTTATTTTCGTGATTTGCATGTCACTTCAACATATTAATGCGTTTATTGGATGTAAATTTACACTTTGGGCGCACACAGTTGGTTGACCCATTTTCTTTTAGTTATTCTTTAATTTTACCCTTTGACGGTTTGACCCATCAGAGATAATAATACAAGCTAAGAGTGTTTATGACCTGAGGTTTTGTAGCTCAAATGATGTGCAGAGCTAGCACCTCCAGCGGTTGAGCTAGCTCCATCTCCAGCGGCTGAGCTAGCTCCAGATGATCAGCCAAGGGTGAAACGGAGAAGGATAAAATACGATAAAGATACAGTCTTGACAAACGAGTATGGTTTTATCTATTAATTTTATTGTTATTATTTTTTCTAGCTGCTGTTCATGATGAGATTTTGTATGGTTATTGTAGGTTCATAAAAAGATCTATAGATGATCCCAATGGCCTGTCACGGAAACGAAAAGGAACATGTTCTTTTTTGGATGTTTGGAAGTTAGACAACAGCAAGGCCTATGCATATGCAGACATTAATCTTCCACAAGATGCCAATCAAGCTAAATTTGAATCCATCACTTTACCTGAAAATTTTGCCCTTGACTTGATGGATATTGATGACTATGATCCAAATGGGTATGACAAGTTTACCATCTTTTCAAATTTAAATCTATGTTAGTAAGAAGATGTAGAACTGATTTGTTTTGATTCATAGGTCCCCTGACAGCCATCTTAGGCCCAATGAAGAAATCTCATTTGCAGGTACGGTTTTACTATCACAATTTTTATAAATGTTCTTGAAAATCTAATCTCTAAAGCTTAGTGAATACTCAGATCGTACTCCTATCAGTATATCAAAACGAAGAGACCATCAGACTCCTGCAGGATATATTAAGATTACTGTTGGTGGGGTAAGTACGTGTGGTAGTTTCATTTTTCTTTTGGTGGATAATTGAGAAAGTTGTTTGCTTTTAATGTAAGTTTAATGTCGGTTGCTGTTTTATAGGATGCCTCCCACACTCCGTCTCCATCTAGAGATGAATCAGGGCCGGTAACTGGAGAGGGTTCAGGACCAGTAATGCCCCCTATAGAAGAAAAGTATGCTTTTTACAGATATTACATTCCAACTTTTACTGTTAGTACACTTATAACGTCCAATTTAATAGCTTTTGCATATATTAGTGTTTGAGTCATTAAATTTTATCAAAGTCATCTGTTGCAAACATACCTTCTCTCTTTTGAGAATTGCCGAGATATTACGACACTTTGAGGGAACGAGTGAAAGTTATGTCCATATATCGTGGTGTTATTTGCATTTACAATATTATGATCTGTTAAAAAGTTTATAGTTCAAAAAGTTGATTACTGTTTAATATTAAAAATCTCCATCTCGAGTTTAGTGATTTGGCTACATAGCTTAAAAAACATGGAAAACATATTTAAACCACCATACTTGGATTTCTATTGCACGCTAAGCTGAAATAAACGTTATACTGCTTAAAACAATAGCGCTCGAGTACATGTGGTCGACGGCGTTGTTGAAGGCGAGGTATTAGATTGTAAAGGAGTCAGTTTTAAAAGCGGATGTGAGGTTAGGGAGGGCAAGGAGGAAGAGAGATGATCCGGATGAAGATTTGGATGCTGAGATTAATTGGGCGTTGGAGATTGCTAAAAGTTTTGATATGGAATGGAGTGAGATTGGTGATGATCGACAGCTTTCGGGCTATTCGTTTCGTCTAATGGCAAGTTTCTTGCTACATGGTATGTCCTTTTATCTTTTACTTTATGTTCATAAAATTAGTAAATAGTTATAACCACATTTTATGTACGACTATGTATAGAACATATTATCGAAGATTAGAGTATTAGGCTATTTATATCCGAGCGTTTGGTGGCCAGCCATACAAGTTTAGTGTTGTAATTGAGGATAGTTATAGGGGTTTGTATTTTAAATGCATAGTTATTAGTTACTAAATTTACATAGTTATTTGTTTGAATCAGCAATGAACGTATTGGGTGGTGAAGTATTGACAACGGAAAAGGCACGAGAGTTTTCTTCAGCTGCAAAAGGAGAGACACTTGAAGGTAACTGGTCAAATTGGGTCTAGGTTAAAAGTTAAAACATGTCATTATTAAGTATGGTTCGAAACGGGTCAGTTGGGTTGCCAGATATTGCTAAATGGGTTGAAGTCTGCTATCTGAATCATTTTGATTTGTTACCGTTTTACAGACACTATAAAGACAGTTGAAGGGTATTCAGACATAATTGTAATGAGACATTTTTGAAAGTGGTGGTGCACGAAGAGCAACCATGACCGCTAACATTCCGGTTATTAATGTTGGGGATGGACCAGGACAACATCGTACTCAGGTATTCCACTTCTCACTTTGTATATAAGAATATTAGAATAATTTAATACAAAAGTAAATAAGCCGATGAAAGTTCAAGTTGCAATCTGTGTGGTATTAACTGCACACAGAGTTAGAGAGATTACTTTGAAATGCTTTTGGTAGCTTATGTGATACCTGATGTTAGTTATGGGATTCTTGGTGGCCTATGTTTTTTAGTTATTTTCTATTAGTATGCTTATTAATGACAGTTGCATTAGTCATTATCTTATATAGCTTAGTCTTTATGTAGCCTACTGATGTATATTTTTAGTCTTATATAGCTTAGTCTTTATGTAGCCTACTGATATATATTTTTAGTCTTTAGTTTAGTCTCCTTTATGTAGCCTACTGATTGAAAAACTTTTTAGATTCCTCCAAAAACTAATATACAATCGGGTACATGTGGCAGGACTAGCGAAAGATTGGAATGAAGAGAAGGTGAAGGAGATTTGTGAAAACTATGGTGCGATTGTTAAAATTGATCTGCACCAGAGCTCAAAGCCTAAACCTAAATACAAATATTTTGGGTTCGTCACTTTCTCTTCTCCTAAAAGTGCCCAAGCTTGTGTGGAGGGGATCAATACTACTGGTATAGTAGGAGAAACCGAGGTATGTGTGTTTGGCTTATCTAACTTATACATGTAACACGACAAATATGGCTAGAAGCCTAGAACTATTAAGAAATGCACAATCAGACCAAAAATTTACTTATAACTAATTGTTCGTTTGTATTTTTTTTAAGCATTAGCTCTATTTTTAGATAAGGATTGTTATTGGTGGTTTCATTCAGTTAGGATATTTGGTTGTTGATCTATATAAATTGAGATTAGGAGTACTGGTAGGTTATGTTGAAGTTGATTACATTAAAGAGTATTGTAATCGATTTTGGTATCTTGAAGACGGCTTCCCTTTAAAGTAAGTAACTGAGCATTAGTAATATCAGTTTTTGATTAGTGAGTATTAGTAGTCTTGAATATGTTACACGATGGGTAGCTTTTCTCTCATATAATTATGATTGGGTTGTTGGCTTGAGTTCGAAGACATGTATGGTATCTAAAAGTGAGATGTTTAATTGTTTTGTAGGGAGAGAGCAGATCGCCCTTTTCGATGCCTTGATTCTCAGTATAGGAGAGAACTTGTGAGGGTGTATTTGTCAAATGTAGAGCAAATATGTAAGCGCTCTATGGAAGAGAAGAGAGGAAAGCTTAGAAAGTTGATAGAAGATAAAGCTAAATGGACAAGGTACATACTTACACAGTTTTTATGGCGGCTGTATTCATAGATACATGGATTTTTTTTCACCCTTTGATAATTACAATTCTATTTAGATCTTGTGCAAGATAAGATATACATGCGTATTAATTCAGTAACTCTTTGTTTTGCTGTTACGTCATTTTAACTTTGCTGTTGTTTCCAGCTTCTGCAATTTCTGGTCAGAAATTGATCAAGAAGTTGCATCTACTTTGGTGATGGATTCCTTATACAGCGGACTTAAGTCCCTTCAAGTTCAGAACAAGAACAAGAAGCATAAGGGAAAATGCTCGGATGCAGCACAACTACCAACACCTAAAGCTTGGGTATGAATTTGGTGTGAAGGGTTTACTGTTGGAAGCTATCACACATGAATCTGGCCAAGACCAAGGAGCTGGATTCTGTTATCAGGTATTTTATTAGTTAATTATTAATAATACATCATGTATGAAGTTGCAAAATAAGTGGGTTAGGTAACAGGCCAAGTGGGTAATTTTTTTTCCAGTTTGGTCAAAATGGGTTATTTTTATTCGGGTCAGGTCAAAATGTATACTTTTTATGCAGGTCGCGTCAAATGGGCTCATTTTATATGGGTCGGGTCTGGTTGGCCATGAACTATTTTTGCCCAAACTGCTCTATATCTTTTTCATAACAATTAGTATGTAAAATAAAATTACAAATGTTATATGACTCATGTACCTTAATCATGTCCCATGAGATGATGCTTTTATGTTAATTTTCAGCAGGGTTATTCATAGTAGTTTTTACTGATGTCAATATATTCTTACACCCGTATTTATTGTTGTCAATTGTAAACATTCTGAACATCAGGTAGACTATGCATGCACGCCTGAGGAAGTTCAGCAGCATTTTCAATGTAATGAAGGTGTCAAACAGGCAACTTGGCCCATCTATGATTTAGCAAACGTAACATTCATGTAAATAAGTTTGTAAATACAAAGGTTGTCAAGCTTTATATTTTCTACCATATTCGATAAACGTATATTTCTTTTCATTCTTAATCCATTCGGTATATAATTTAGTATGTTAATATCTTTTTTTCGCTAACTTACTTTTTTCTTCGATAATCATAAGTCTACCCCGCCCATCAAGCGGACCATGCAAATGATAATCATAAGTGTAGGCCGCCTTCCTTTTAAAAACAACAAAAAAAATAACAACAAAAATAAAACAAACATTTTCCTATTATAAATATAATTGATTTGTAGAACATAACTAAAATTGTTGATTCACTTATTTAAATATTTTTTTCAAATTAAATAGGATAAATGAATCATCGCTTAAATAATATGTAATCTAAATCTAAATCTTTTCATAATATATTTAAATTTATAACAAACATTATTTTCAAAACATATCAAATGAAAACAGGAATCAGTCCTTCAAATACACACTTAAAGACTATTATAATAACAAACACAAGTACAACATGTATGCAATAACAGACAAACAAAA
The DNA here is from genome assembly GCA_021014915.2 of Artemisia tridentata subsp. tridentata. Classification (NCBI taxonomy): domain Eukaryota; kingdom Viridiplantae; phylum Streptophyta; class Magnoliopsida; order Asterales; family Asteraceae; genus Artemisia; species Artemisia tridentata. The sequence goes on along the minus strand of CP139502.1, from coordinate 104,005,217 downwards.
CATCTACATCTAACAAACATCACTTTCGCAACATATCATAGTAACAGGGTTAAATCATTATACACTAAAACAAGTATCAACACATGGTTTTCTATACATCCTACCAAAATCAATAATATTTACAACCTATATTAATCAAAAAATACAACTTCAATACTTATTGCAGATCCACAACTAAAATATCTATAAACGGCAGTTAAACAATACTCTTAACAACATAGAAAACAATTTAGGGTTTATACCAACAAACACATACATCACCTATATACAACTTAAATTAGAGGATTATAATCAACAACAAAAATATTGTAATAATCAATTACCGAAATCAACACATACTATAAAACCCAAATCATATATAATTAACAGAATCAATAAAATTAACTACTATATACGGTTAACAGTGAAAACACGATTAGATAATGCTACGAGATTTAAAATCTCCTACCTTTCACACAATGCAGATGAGAATAGTTGATGCCTGATAACTTTTAAGTTCCTCTTTATCTTATCTCTAGATGGAAAGGACAAGTAAACGTTTTAATAAATAAACTGAAGCTAAAGAATCAAATAAAGATAGTAACCATTGTAGGCTTAAGTCTACTCAATTAACCTGCATGCAAATGTAATCATTCAATATTGATTATAAAATAGATATTTTTTAAAAAAAAATAACATAAACATTAAAAATGTATACATCAAACCAGGTTCAAATGTTATTAGGATACAAAAATGTATTCTCATAAAAAAATACATAAATTTTAAGAAGATAATAATAATGAATGCATAAAAAGTTGAGCCAGTAGTAACTACCAAATCACTTTGACAAATAAAAAGAACTACAAATACACTAATACTGACAATGTAAAACACAACAAAAAAATAAAAAGAACTACAAATACACTAATACTGACAATGTAAAACACAACAAAACAAAAAATAAACAACATCCACAATTGCTAATCGCTAAATAATCCAATATTCGTTTTTCAAATGTCTCTGTAATTAATAATTATAATAAAGATCGTGAAAATTACAAAATAAAAAATTACAAAGCATAAGAATAACAAATTTAATGTTACTCATTTGCAATGCTATTTAAGTACAAAATTTTTAGAAAAAAAAGATATCATATTATTAACAAACTTAAACACAATAAAACCTTTTCTAAAATAACATAACTTTCGACTTACTACCGATTCTTTAAACTTAGTATTGCTAAAGTTTTTTAACAACATTGAGATTCCAGCAGTACTAATTTTCACGTTAGAACTGCGCCTTTAAACTTAGTACTGTTAAAGCTTTTTAGCAACTGAATAAGCGCTATAAAAACTAACAAACTAATCAACTCTAATATACCACACCTAAAAAGCACTAAAAATCCTCATTAGACCAAAATGAAATACAACAAAACGAACATTATATGTAATTAGTGATATATAAAAGCCAAATAAAATTCCAGTAATAAAATGATGCCTATCACAATCTATAATCAATATGAATGGAAAAGGAAACAAAATTGTAGTATACTAAAACCATTCACATAATACAACATAATGTTACACACATAAAAAAGTGACTTATATGCATAAACAAATCAATTACCATGTATAAAAAATATCTAATTTCACATTTAACTGCCCCACTACAACATTTGGGGTTTCTTAAACTAAGCAACATATCCAACATGCAATATCAAAATCTTACAATTAAACAAGAAATCTAATTACAACCAATCCCTGATCTGACGAAACACATTAATTTAATGACATTATTATACTATATTAACTAAGAACTTAAAACGTAATTAAATAATATACCAACACATACTCTTAAAGTAACTCAAATTCATACTGTGTTTATAAATGTTCTTAAAAAAACTAATAACAGAAAGAAGAAGAAAAAGAAGAAAAAAAAAAAAAAAAAAAAAACCTTTTATGATCGCAGCAAATTATCGGATGATGGTGATACGTGTGTTTGTTTATTTAATTACCGAAAGATTGAAAGCTACATATACATTACCTTATTAAATGGTTAAAAATTAAATCAACCTAAAAAAATAGATGTAATGATTACCTTTTTTTGTTAATTCAACACTCTATACATATTTAACATGCATTGAAAATGTGTATCATGTATAATTCAGGTAAACATATTGTAGAAAAAAATAAAGGTAGATAGTTGCATGCAGCTGATGCATTGGTTAATAAATTAGATATAAACCAACATTTTGAAATTCATAATCCCTCTTACGAATTATGTGCATTATAGCTTTTGAAAAAAAAAAAAAAAAAAAAAAAAAAAAAAAAAAAAAAAAACAACCAGTTTACAGTCACGTTTAAAAATAGCAACAATTATCTTAAACCATTATTATTTTAAAACGGCGATTCAATTTAAAACAGCACAAACAATCAAACAATCAACCACTCAAACAAACATATCATACAATCAAACAATAAAAATTTCAAATAAAAAACATTACAAAATAATATAATCAAAATAATAAACAACTAATAAGATCATTAAAATACCTAGGAAAAGGGAAATGTATCCCGGTCCAAAAACAAAACGAACTACAAAGGCATTTCTATACAAACATAAACCAACATATGTTAATTATAACTATACAATATAGCTGATATCCGTAAATTATAAAATAAAGTTATAACTATACAAGACAACTGATATCCTTACATGACTAAGTTAAAATTTACATCAACTCATACTAAATTGTACATAAATAACAATAGCATAACCATATTTACGTAAATTACAAGTCATGCCGGCCCATCGGGTTTGAGGGTGGTAAGATTTAGTTTTTTCTTCAATCGGAATATTAATAATGTTCACAATAGTCGAGATCACCTCATAAACACTCATTATCACATTCAATTATCACCTTCTTCTTTGGATACTCCTCTAACCGAGTTAATGAAGTTGTACACGTCTATTCCATCTTTATTATTCATTCGTTTAACATTTCGTGAACAACCATATCATCTTGGCATTCAAAATAATAGTTTGTCCAAGAACTACAAATACACTAATAATGACAATGTAAAAAAAAAGAAAACCAAATATAAAGAATATGGACAATTGCTAATCGCTAAATGATCCAAGATTCGCTTTTTATGTCTCTCCGTAATTAACAATTATAATAAAGAGCCTGAAAATTACAAAAGAAAAAATTACAAAGCATGAATATAAAGAACGTGGACAATTGCTAATCGCTAAATAATCCAAGATTCGTTTTTTATGTGTCTCAGTAATTAACAAGCTGAGTTAATGCCCGTACATATAGGAATTAATGGCATGTCTTGACGAATGGGAACTTATGCCGCTGTTAAAAAAATGGAAGGAATTCAAAATGGTAATGGAAACTTCACAGGTATTCTTGAGACAGTTAACCTAGTTAATCAATTCCTATTTTTACTCAGGTTCTTTCAATCAATGAGGTAAGTTTCTATTAAAGTGTTATATTTGTTTATATGAACCACAGACAAATTCATACAATGTTCAATAAAGAAGTATTGCAATAGGCTAATAAAACACGATAGATCTTATCTTTAGACAAATTTCCAGCAAATGTTAAGTTCTACAACGTTAATGGAACTGGTCTTAACACTCCGAGTTTATGGTAAGGGTTTTTCTTCTTCTTTTTGTTATACACTCAACATGTCAATTTTCCATATGGGCTGGAATTTAGCTTTCAAATTATATGTTGCACAAGGTAAATACTTGATTGACATAAATCTCTGGCCACGACCCTTACTTATTCCAAATGTTAGTAGTTACTTTCATTGGCTACCAATTAGATTAAAAGTACGAATGAATATGAAGTATCAATAGTTACCACTAAAAATGCGATTATTACGGATAAGAAGAATGATTTTTATTAATACGGATAAGAGATAACTGCCTCCTTCCATGACAAGTAATGTATCACAAGTCATGCCCGCCTAGTGGGCGGGCTTCGAACACAATATATCAACATATGTAAAAGTACTCAAATGCTATTCTGAATATAACTTAAAACAAACTCAATATTGTATACAACGACAAAAATAATCTCAACATTCTTTAATTCAAACGTCAATAAAATAATACCTACTTACATGACTCTATCTGTTAATTATAACTATACAATATAGCTGATATCTGTACATGAATAAATAAATTATAACTATACAAGATACCTGATATCCTTACATGGCTAAGTTAAAATATAAATTACAAGTCATGCCCGCCCATCGGGCGGGCTTAGAAACTAGTATATATATATATATATATATATATATATATATATATATATATATATATATATATATATATATAATATATATATATATATATATATATATATATATATATATATATATATATATATATATATATATATATATTTTTTTTTTTTTTCATGATCTATCCCTTAATGATGCTCTGTCTGTCAAGTATTACTCATTTTTCTAAATAATAGTTTAACTTGGTTCATGGTATGCAGGTTTACTTTCAACGCCTTTATGACACAAGCTTATCCCTCCCAAAAAACCGACCCGATAGCGATTCCCGATTTTTCTATTCCATCGCACACAGATCCGTTCAGGAACCAACACTACTACAAGCATTGGAAGGCACTACACACCTGCTTCAGCTGCATTTTGATCCAGAAAATACACAAGAATACCAAAATTTTACCCTTGAGACAGTCATGGACACTGGACCACACCTGTTGCAACAACTGCTGTTAACAGCACCTGAAAGCAGCTCAGCAGATACTGCAACGGCATCCGCATCAGCCAGTACACCACTACAAACCCCAATGCAATCAGAAATGCCAGAAACATCAACCCCTGTGCCAGAGGAATACAGGAAAAGTGCTAACGTGCCAGAAACATCAACCTATCGCAAAGACTTCAATGAAAAAGACCACTGTCCGTAAACAGTTAATAAAGGATGACAAGCAACCACCAACATGAGAAGCTACCAAGAAAATGAAACGCGCAAGCTGACAACGACTGTAGTATTTCTGTATCTGTATATATGACTTTTTGACTGGGTAGTAGCTCCTACAAGACGATATAATGTAATGCTATCGCTCGATACTAATCGAGTATGAAACGAGCAATGCATGGTAATGTAATAGGAAAACCGCATACTTATGTTCTTATTTATGTATCCAGTTACCATATAAATGCAGCCTCTTTTACGTAGGATGGTGCCTTCCTGATAGATCTTTGAGCTTGGTAGATTGTCTATGTAATCACAAACAGCCTAAGAGAATCTCTATGAATGAAACTTATGCTTAGGCGGAATCTAAACACAAGAGTTAAGAAGAAAACAAACTATAAAATGTTGATCCTCTATGGATCTTTTATTCACTAAAGATATTAAGAATTTGTTTAAAGGCTTACAAAACTCAATGCCGCATGTTTCTTTTATACTACTAGAAACCCTAATGCTGCATCACTAAGAAAACGTGTAAAGAGATACACACTATCTCTTCCTAAAATAACTCTAACAAACTTTCTAAACATACGGATTACCTGCAGCAATGAAAACTAATAGCAGGAACAACCTGCACTACTAGCAGGAACCAACACCAGCAGGAACTACATACCTGCCAGCAGGAACCGCTATAACTAATAGCAGGAATGAAAATAAAATATTATTCTAATAATTCCTAACAATCCTCCCCTAAACTTGAATTTGACTTCGTTAACTTCAAGTTTCCAGATAGATCTTTGACGTCCAAGGATAGAGGATTGAACCAGCAGCATCAGAAAGTAACCAGCAGCAACACCATCTTTAAGCACAAGTTTCCAGCAGCAACATATGTGGATCAGCAGCAACAGGAACAGCTTCAATTCATAATCTGGTTACCCCTGATATACAATGCACTGAACTTCACAGCAACAATGACATATTGTACATCAAAACATTTAAGTTTCATACTATTCTCATCACATCCAGGTGTGTAAACTCCTGTGAGAGGTGAATCATTGAAAATTAATGGATTTGATGTCTCTTTACCAATAGCCATCACTACTAGAGTAGCCAATGTTTAGGTGTGGGAGACCATGGTACATTGATAACCATATGATTTTTAGTAAATCATCAACTATAAACGGGTTTGATTTGTCTTTACCTGTAGCCGTTTGCTTAGGACTAGCCAATTCTTAGGTTGAAGATAACCTTTGGTGAATTGATTACCAAATATGGAGTTCCACTGCCTTTACCACAAGCCATACACTTGTGGGCTAGCCAATTCTTTGGAAACCCCAAAAGGAGTAAAATCCATGGTGAATTGAAAACCATTCAACTCTCAGTAATGAAACATGGGTGAGTTGAAAACCCTATAGTTTTGAGCAAACTATTACAACTATCAACGGATTTGATAATCACACCAGAGCCGTACCCTCATGGTGAGTCAACTCTTTCTTGTCTGTGAGACATGGTGAGTTGATTACCATTTGTGGTGTGGTTAAAAACCAACACTGTACCTGCACAAAAGTTAGTAGACAATCTATACAATTTTTATTTTATTTTATTTATTTATTTTTTTTAACTAATACATAAAACAAAATAAAATAAACATAAAAGAAAATAAAGCAAAAACAAGAAAACAAAGAAAATGAAAAATATACAACAATACCATCAAGAATCAGAAGCCTGAGCAGCAGCAAGTTGAGTTCTGATAAACCCAACCAATTGCTCAGCAGTAGTCAAATCATTCCCTACCACAGTCTTGCCAATCACCAACTTATGCCTCAGCATCCTCTCCATTAGTTGAACTGAGAGGGGATAAGACACATCCACAAACATGTGAAATACTCTCCCATCCATAGTTTCCAAGACATGAACATTTGAAGGTGTATACAACCTCCAACTCCTCACCTGCCAATTCAGTTGATTATCCCAAACAGAATAAGCAACCCCTTCTTCCAGAGAATCCATCAACACTTTCAAATCACCCCAAAGAATAAGTCCAATTCCAGTAGCATCATGTGATGCATAATACTGATCCACCATGCCATAGAGGTAACTCAGGTCTTGCCTATCCACCAAATGCAGAATTTCCCGAAGAAAGGTAAAATATTTAGTGACATTGTCAACTCTGTACAAAGCATGGAGTTCTCCTTGAGGCAAACTAAGAACTTCCCAACCAGCAATAGCAGCCCAAGGAAGAGGAGAATCTTCATCAGGTTCACTCTCTGAATCAAAGTGAATTAATTCCTGATCATCCAACTCTGTAAGTGGCCTAGAAGCACGCCTTTTAGCTCTACTCTTCTTTCTTGTGCCAGGAGTAGATGAAGATGTTGTACCAGTAGTATCATCAGGATAGGATGAAGAATGTGGTATCTCAGGAGAAATGGGCTGTGGAACATGATCAACTATAGTAGAAGGATTGGATGGGTTGGCATCAGCAGGAATAGTGATGAGTGTGTAAATACTCATCATTTTACACCCATAAAAGACACAAAAATGACCAAAAACACCCAAAATATATTGCAGATATCCTTGGTTTGTGTTTTATGTGTTTCAGGTACCAAAGGATTGAAAACGGAGCTAAAACAAGCAATTTTGGATCGACTCGATAACAACTGTGCATTTGGTCAAACCAAGACGGAGTCAAAGTCAACCCCGGGATATAATTTTGGATCAAGATTGGATAACCGAAACCGAAACCATTTTTTATGGGCCGACCCGACCCATTTATATGGGCCAAGTCAGCCCATAGTTAACCAATCCAAATCTAAACAATTCAAGTCCAAATAATAAACCCTTTTAACCCATTAAACTAAAAACCCAACTGAGAATAAAAGCCCAATGTTAACAAAAACCCAATCCGCCCTTTTTAACTAAATAAGAGTTGACCTAGTCAACTTCTTCTTCTTTCACCATTCCCGCCAAAAACATCACCCATCACTGTACTCTCTCTAGACAAATTTGTCTCCCCCTCCACTCCCCAACACCTACTCCAGCCACCCTACCCCTTACCTCAATAGTCACACCCTTCTTGTACCTTTCCCCCCTCCTCCAGGTCATCAATCCACCACTCACAATGGGCGCCAAAACCAATTGAAGGGCTGAGATCATTCCTTTTCTATCAAACGTTTGGGATTTAATCCCAAGAAGCACAGAAGAGTCTCCAAGCTGTTTTCTCTCACAGAACAAGCACAAAAGGAAAGAAGACCCCTAGTTTAGTTGCTAGTAAAAATAGAAGTCAATTGTAAGCCTTTCAAGGCATGCTTTAATTTATGTAATTTAGTTTTAATATTGTAATCTGTGTTTTTAAGTTTAATATAATTTTCTCATTCAGAATTTCAAGTGTACCATTTTCAGTCTTAATAGAAATTTAAGGTTTTTTAGCAAAATCTTGTTTGTGCTTATTTCATGTTTCAAATCTTTGCATAAGCTCTGACAAGCTCTTAAAAGTGATAAAAAAACTCAAAAAGATCCAACTCAGAATCATAGTATCTCAGAATCACCTTTGCATTAGACATTGGAAAGCTTAATGGAAGTTGCCTGCAATGGAGGGGCAGGATGGACATTACCTAGCTTATCTCTGATAAGCTAGTAGCTTGTAGCAGCTTATACTCACCCTTGTTCAGCTAGGGTTTATGGTTTTACAATCTTGTTTCTAATTTCTCTGCATAGGTTACTGTTCATTAGCTTATTTGCTTATTTTTAGCTTAATAGTGCTTAGTTATGCTTTGTAATGATAGTTCAGTAGGTGGCTTGGTTTAGATATCTATTTCACTTAAAATTCTACATTTAGCTTAAAATCAGTTGGATATAGCCTAACTTATTTTGTGCTTAATTTCTGCTAAAAAGTTGCTTATTAGGTTCAAATTAAGTTGCCTTATCATTGTTCTTCAGAAGTCTAAGCTTAATCAGGCTTCTTTTGGCTTTAAAATCCAAGGCAGCCTCATTAAGGACTGTTTGGGTTAAGACCCAAAATGGGTCAAATTGGCTAGTAACTGTTCATTTGCAATTCTCTGAACTTTGATCTTGATCAAAGTGGGATATACAAGCTTTTGTTAAGAGCTATTGGTCTGTTTTCAAAATATTTTAGGATTTGAGCTTGTTGATGAAATCTTGGGGTCTAAGCTTATCTTTATAAGCTTCTATTGGGAGAAGCTGTTTTAGCACTTGTGTTTTGCCATTTTCTTGCTCAATTAAGTCCACTTAGTTTGAATTTAGAAGCTTGGCCAAAACACTTTTGGTTTATGCAACTTTAAGTCTTGTCTGCACAAAAACACCAGCAGACTTCAGTCCACCCAGCCCTTTTCTCAGCTTATTTATAAGCTGAAGATAAGCTTCAAATGGCCTCATTTTTGGTCCTTTCTAATCCTTGGTGGGTGATCTTTAAGAATTTTCAGATTTTGTGGTCTTTAGTGGTGATATAAGTGCTTAAAAATAAGCTCAAAGTGCCTAGGTTGACTGCTATTGCACTGTGCAATCAGCAGCCTCATTCTTTGCTCATTGAGTTGGATTTGTGCTTATTTGTCTTTTAGAAAAGCTTATCCTGAGATTAGTTGTTAATGTAGATTTAGTTTATCCCTAATTAGCTTATTTAAATTCCTAGTTAGCTTATTCTCATTGCTTTTCAGCCTTTTTTCTATAAGCCTCAGCTTATTTCTATTTTTGCCCAATGATCAGTCCATCCTAAGCTTAATCTGAGCTTATTGTTAGTTTTAAAATAAGTTGTAGTTATAAAAGTTGTTATTTAGTTTGTGCTTATTGAGTTTTATAAAAGAAAAATAATAATAATAAAAATCATCAAAAAGGCTGAGGCAGGATTCGAACCTGGGACCTCAGCCTCACACAGACACAACACAATCACACACTCACCACTAGCGCCCTTGGGTCTTTTCTGTTAGACCCATTCCATTTAATTCTTTTAAGCTGTTTTTTTCCATTTTGCCTTTCAGCCACGTTTGGCTTATTTTTAGCTTAACTGAATAAGCTGGAACATCATTCTTATTTTTCCTGGGATTGTTAGGTTATATAGTAATTTCAGAAAAAGTTTCAGAATTTTTAGAATAGTTTTAGTATTTCTAATTAATTTTTCTTTTAAACTTAGTTTTTAATTCATAATAAAAAATATAAAAGTCTAAAAACTATAATTCTTTTTTCTAAAATTTTCTTTGCACTCGTATGGTTAATTTTTAAAGATTTTAGTTTTAGGCTCGTTTTTAGAATTCCCGATTCGCGTTTTTAGTATAATTGACTTGTGCTTAATTTTTCTTTGTGAATTTATTTTTCATATCTTAATTAGAAGTAAAAAACACAAAAAAATCCAAAATCCACTCTTCAAGCACTTTAATTCCGAGCCTTACAAGAAATCCTCGATTCACACCTCGCTGGGACACGACCCGGGTAATCACTTGCCCGGTATCACATATATCACAAGCGTGAGTTTTTGCAAGTTAACCTTTTTCCTAAAGGGTTAATATGTAGATTCTCGCGTTCACTTGGTATTTTTGATATTTGATATATACGTATACTTTTCACACGAATCAATTTTTGGCGCCGCTGCCGGAGAGGTTGTGTTGCGACAATATTGTTAAAGGTTTTAACGATTAGTGACTTGAGATCCTTCGTCAAGAAGTTATCGCTTTCATAAAAATATAAAAAACAAAAATATTTTTCTTTTCTTTTGTATATATATTATCATATAAAACAAAAATACAAAAACGTTTTCCGTTTTGTTGTGTTAAAATAAAAGATAAAAGCAATCTCAATATAATATTCCTCAACTTGGAATATTATCATAATAAGTTCCCAAACAAAAGATTAAAACTTGCCTTTGTATCACTTGCGAATATCGGCTCACCTTTGATTGATAAATAAACTATAAGAGGGGTATAAGGAGAGGCGATCCAACGAACTTCGCCTCGAAAAGAGATCCATTCTTCTCTTCCGCTCCTTTGTGCGTTTATCTTTTGAAGAGCTACCGTACGCTTGTTGATTATTGGTTTAAGTTCACTTGTGTTTTGCTTCGGTCTTGTTTTAATTGAATTGTTTTTTTTTGGTGCATGCGCACTCGTTCTTCTCCGTCAACAAGTCCTTTACGTGAACTCGTGCATACCCCGAGAAGACGTAATCAGAGACGTAATCGTAGGCATTCCGCCTCAATAGCCGAACTCGAGATTCGTGCTATTCCCGTTCCTCCCATTGTCACAATGGCGGATGAACGCACCATGTCTGAGCTTCTCCAAGCACCCACCGAGGGTTACGGAGATGCTATTGTTGTTCCGGCAATCGTTGCCGATAGCTTTGAACTTAAAACGGGGTTGCTAACCTTAGTAACTTCAAGTCAATATTTCGGATTTGAGAGGGACGATCCTCATTCCCACATTCGATGGTTTAACAAGATCACCTCTACCATCAAATACCGAAATGTTCCTCAAGAAGCTATCAAACTTCTCCTTTTTCCTTTTTCTCTCGAGGGGGCAGCCCGAATTTGGCTCGAAAAACAACCCCCTCGTTCTATTGAAACATGGGAAGATTTAGTGTCGAAATTTGTGAATGAATTCTTTCCCCCTTCTAAAACCACAAGCCTTAAAAATGAAATCACCAAATTCACTCAAAAATTTGATGAATCCTTTAGTGAAGCGTGGGATCGTTTTAAAGAATTACTTCGCAAATGTCCTCACCACGGTTTCTCCGAGTTACATCAACTCGATACCTTCTATAATGGTTTGAACCAAACGGACCAAGATTCTCTTAATGCCGCCGCCGGTGGCAATCTCTTGAATCGGACACCGAAAGATGCATTAACCATCATTGAGAACAAGTCCAAGGTCCGCACTACACGAAGCAAGCCGGTTGTTTCCCAAGTTAGTAATGCTTCTCCTTCTTCATCTCACGTGAGTACTTCTAGCACCGATGCTAAGATTGAAAAGCTCACGGATGCTATTCAAGCTTTGGTTCTTTCCAAGCAAAAGAAACTATTATCCCCACAAACTTCTTCACCCACTCAAGTCAAAGCGGTGGAAGAAACTTGTGTTACTTGTGGTGGTCCTTATGCATACTACAATTGTACTGCCATCGATGGTAGTCGATTTGAAGTTAATGGGGTAGCCGGGGCTTAAAACCAAGGAGGTAACCAATATCGTCCTCAAGTTGACCCGAACTATCGTGATAGTAATCAAAGTGGACCACCCGGATTTTCTCAACCCAACAATCCAAATAGATTTAACCAAAATCAACCGAGAGGGCAAGATGTTCGAAACCAATTTCAAGCCCCGGTAAATCAATACCCAACCCAAGGAGGTAATTTCAATCAAGGCTTTCAAGCTTCTAATTACCAAGCCCCCGTTGGTCCCTCAAATGAACTTGCTAATTACATCAAGTCAAATGAGGCCAACATGAGGTCAATGCAAAATCAAATCACCACTTTGAAAAATGATTTTCAAACCTCAAGAACAAAACAAGGTTATGAGCTCAAAAATGAACTTAGAACAACAAATCATAAAATTGAGCAATCTCAAAGTAAAATTGAGAACATGTTTGCTAGCCTCATGAACCAAATGAATCAAGCTTCAACTTTGGGAGGTCTTCCGGGAAATACCATTCCTAACCCGAAGGGTGAGTTGAAAGCCGTCACCACTCGAAGTGGTAAGACGCATAATGGACCCTCGACTCCTATGCCCCCTCCACCGAGGGAAGTGAATCGAGATACCGAGGTGACAACGGACAAGGTGCATTTCTCAAGCCCACGAAGTACCGCACACGTCCAACCTCCAGATGTCCAAACTCAAGTTCCGGAACCCGATGTTCCGAAGACCAATCCTAAGCCTTCGATTCCATATCCTTCGAGGGTTAATGATCAGAAGCTTCGAGATAAAAACAGTCAACAAATGGAGAAATTCTTCCAAATCTTCAATGAGTTGCACTTTGACATAAGCTTCGCAAATGCTCTCGTCCTTATGCCCAAATTTGCATCTACACTCAAAGGTTTACTAAGCAACAAGGATAAGTTGTCTGAGATGGCAAAAACCCCACTTAACGAACAGTGCTCGGCGGTTCTCCTCAAGAAGCTTCCCAAAAAGCTCGGAGACCCCGACAAGTTTTTAATCCCATGTGATTTCTCGGGGATGGTTCAGTGCTCAGCCTTGGCCAATCTTGGCGCAATCATTAACCTTATGCCACTCTCGGTATGGAAGAAATTATCTCTTCCGGAGCTTACATCTACTAGCATGACACTCGAGCTAGCGGACCGTACTATAACTCGTCCACTTGGAATAGCTGAGGATGTCGTTGTGAAAGTAGGAAAGTTCCACTTTCCTACTGATTTCGTTGTGGTAGACTTTGATGCCGATCCTTGAGTTCCCCACATTCTAGGGAGAGCTTTCTTAAGGACGAGTCGTGCTCTCATCGATGTATATGCCGAAGAATTAACCATACGAGTTGATAATGAAGAAGTCACGTTTAACATTAATCAAGACTCTAAATCTCCAACAACAAAATGCAACGTTGCTACGGTTGATCAAAAATCTGATCCCGTAATTGCTTCCAAAAGAAGTGATTCGATGCTTTCAAGATTCACGATTAAGAGTACTTCTAAAAAACGTGTTGAGCTTAAAATAATTACCCCTGGTTCAAGCAAATGGGTTAAGAGTTGTGCTGCGGAAGTTAAGAGTCCTTTTGATTATGATGAACAAGAATCGGAGACCACAATGGAAGTGGTGAAAATTGCTAGCTCTAAGAGCACACCACTTGTCCCACCTCTGGAATCGGTTTATCGTATTGAGATTGTTGATTCTATGGATGGAACTAAAAATTCCACTCCTATTTCTGCACCAATCATTTCCGACTCTTCCCATCCTTCTCCTCTGATTGAGGGAAGTGATATCTCTATGGAAGAGCTCGAGGTTTTCTTTATTGATGCTCCAATTTCGCTGGAAATTGTTGAGCCCGATGGTGATCCAGGGGGAGATGCTCCGTTATTAGAAAAGATGATATTTTATGAACCATTATTTTCCCTCCCCCCGAAGGATGTTGTTGTTAAAGATAAGTCGTCAGATCCTTCGGAGCACTAGCTCAAGGATGCTTTTCCCATATATGAGACTTTTATTTTTAATGACAAAGAGGAGAGTAGTCGCAATCCCACTTCTCATCCTGATTCTTTTCTCTCAGCTTATGAAGCCTTTTGCTTTGATATCGATCATTTGGAAGAGGCGGGTAGTGGCAGTACCACTTCTCATTCTTATGTCTCTCTTCCCGAGTATGATGCATTTCATTTTGATATGAATGATCTTTATCATGAGGAGTTCTCCGGTGAACTCTCGAATTTTATATCTCCTCCTGAATATGATCATTTCTACTTTGATCCTGAGGATGATTCTAGTGTGGGGGGAGGTGTTATTGATCATAAGAATTTACTTCTTAAAAATTTCATCCCGACCCTCCCTCCCATTGAAGACAACATTGCTTTTGATGCTGAAGAGTTTTTTATGATAATCATAAAACTCTTGCTTCTCTTCATTACATATGGTGTGATTTCTCTTTCCCTTTTCTCCTACGGGAATGAGGACACTATCTTTGACCCCGGTATCGTCCCTTATAGTTTCTACTATTAAAATACCGTGGGTATCTCGTCGGTGTGGAACTTTCTTATGTTCAAATGTTTATCCAAACACATTGAATGAAAGTCCGATGGAGATTGTTTCTTCCACTTGCTTCCCCATGAACAAATGAATTCGGGGTCGAGTCAAGCTAGTGACTCGGTTAACAAAAACATTAGCACCACATGGGTGACAACCCATGTTTCTGACTTCTTTCTATTTTCTGTGCTTTGCTTTTGTGTGTTATTTGCTCTTATTTTCAGGTTTCCCTGAGATCGTGATGATTGATGCGCCTGTTTTCAATCCAGCCGCCCAATATCCAATCTTTTTGCTAACGATTATCTAGGGATATCTTTTTAATCCTGTTTGTGAAAAATAGAGATTTCTTTTCCACACTTGGCTATTAGTATTACCTTTTTACGTTCTAAGTGGCGGCATAATAGCCGGTACTTTGAATATTGAGGGCAATATTCAATTCTAAGTGTGGGGGGAATTCTCCCGAATTTGATCACAATTGTACCTTCTAGTACCCTAGTACCCCCGTTTTTTACCAAAATTTTAAAAATTTTGTCGTGAAAAAAAAAATCGTCATCAATAAAAGTGTGTTAGTCTTGATTAGGTTAGAACAAAGGGAATCCCGACTCTGCCAGAGTGTTGATCTGGCTGCTTCCTTAACGATTAGACTAAGGTTTTACGATATGTGCAAATGAAAATGCTAAGCGTAGAATAGTTGGTTTTCTTTAGAGCTTATATAAGTAATCTATGGCTTTTCCTCCCAGGAGATAACTAATCTGACTTAATAAGTGCTTATTTTCAAATATTTGAACACACAAAATCATTTTTTTATACGATTTTGAAAAATACTAGTTCAAAGCTTTATTTAAACTTCGGAACAAGCATATGTCATAATAATGCAAAATGAAAGTGAGACGTTGCTTGAAAGTTGCAAAAGTTAAGTAATAAATGTAGGTGCTAAAAAAGCTACGGTTCAAGATCGGCCCTTGGATCCTTATTTCCGGAAGGCGTTTAGGTCTTGGCTACCCTCTTACACCGGCCCTTGGACCTCTAATTCAGGAATGTGTGAGGTCTTGGTCTAACACCCTTGGATCCTCATTTCAGGAATGTTTAGAGTCTTGGAACTCTCCGTTGTAACGGCCCTTGTATCCTCTATTCCGGAAGGTGTAAGGTCTTGGTTCCCGTGATACTCCGTTAGTTTATGTTGCACAAGTAAAAAAATGATGAGAAAATGAAATAAAAATGTATGTGTTGAATAAAGTTTTGAAACTTGCTTGTTGTAAATTTTAAATCTATCTTTCAACTAGTATTAGTCAAAATCTTATAAAAACGTCGATTTTTGTGATCAAAAATTTGAAAATCAAGCACATTCACCTAACTTGAATAAATATGGGAGTGAAAAGTTAAGTCTCGGCTTACATAGATTATTAGTATAAGTAGTGTTAGCATTTTACAAAAACATTTGCACATTGAGTTTAAGCTTAGTTGGGAGTATAAAAAAGAGGATGACGATTACAATTCCCTGGATACACCCATTTTGTGTGAATCCCGTTCCATGATACCATTTTTGGAAATCAAGCATTTTATCTATTTTGTTTTAGTTTAAATTTCTCGCACTGAATAAAAAGTCGAAACGGGGTATGCTTGGTATTTTCTTTTGATCCTTTCATTACTTTATATGATCGGATTGCTAGGGACTAGCAATAGTTTAGTGTGGGGGATTGATGAGTGTGTAAATACTCATCATTTTACACCCATAAAAAACACAAAAATGACCAAAAACACCCAAAATATATTGCAGATATCCTTGGTTTGTGTTTTATGTGTTTCAGGTACCAAAGGATTAAAAACGGAGCTAAAACAAGCATTTTTGGATCGAATCGATAACAACTGTGCATTTGGTCAAACCAAGACGGAGTCAAAGTCGACCCCGGGATATAATTTTGGATCAAGATTGGATAACCGAAACCGAAACCATTTTTTATGGGCCGACCCGACCCATTTATATGGGCCAAGTCAGCCCATAGTTAACCAATCCAAATCTAAACAATTCAAGTCCAAATAATAAACCCTTTTAACCCATTAAACTAAAAACCCAACTGAGAATAAAAGCCCAATGTTAACAAAAACCCAATCCACCCTTTTTAACTAAATAAGAGTTGACCCGGTCAACTTCTTCTTCTTTCACCATTCCCGCCAAAAACATCACCCATCACTGTACTCTCTCTAGACAACTTTGTCTCCCCCTCCACTCCCCAACACCTACTCCAGCCACCCTACCCCTCACCTCAATAGTCATACCCTTCTTGTACCTTTCCCCCCTCATCCAGGTCATCAATCCACCACTCACAATGGGCGCCAAAACCAATTGAAGGGCTGAGATCATTCCTTTTCTATCAAATGGTGGGATTTAATCCCAAGAAGCACAGAAGAGTCTCCAGTTTAGTTGCTAGTATAAATAGAAGTCAATTGTAGGCCTTTCAAGGCATGCTTTAATTTATGTAATTTAGTTTTAATATTGTAATCTGTGTTTTTAAGTTTAATATAATTTTCTCATTCAAAATTTCAAGTGTACCATTTTCAGTCTTAATAGAAATTTAAGGTTTTTTAGCAAAATCTTGTTTGTGCTTATTTCATGTTTCAAATCTTTGCATAAGCTCTAACAAGCTCTTAAAAGTGATAAAAAAACTCAAAAAGATCCAACTCAGAATCATAGTATCTCAGAATCACCTTTGCATTAGACATTGGAAAGCTTAATGGAAGTTGCCTGCAATAGAGGGGCAAGATGGACATTACCTAGCTTATCTCTGATAAGCTAGGAGCTTGTAGCAGCTTGTATTCACCCTTGTTCGGCTAGGGTTAAAGGTTTTACAATCTTGTTTCTAATTTCTCTGCATAGGTTACTGTTCATTAGCTTATTTGCTTATTTGTAGCTTAATAGTGCTTAGTTATACTTTGTAATGATAGTTCAGTAGGTGGCTTGGTTTAGATATCTATTTCACTTAAAATTCTACATTTAGCTTAAAATCAGTTGGATATAGCCTAACTTATTTTGTGCTTAATTTCTGCTAAAAAGTTGCTTATTAGGTTCAAATTAAGTTGCCTTATCATTGTTCTTCAGAAGTCTAAGCTTAATCAGGCTTCTTTTGGCTTTAAAATCCAAGGCAGCCTCATTAAGGACTGTTTGGGTTAAGACCCAAAATGGGTCAAATTGGCTAGTAACTGTTCATTTGCAATTCTCTGAACTTTGATCTTGATCAAAGTGGGATATACAAGATTTTGTTAAGAGCTATTGGTCTGTTTTCAAGATATTTTAGGATTTGAGCTTGTTGATGAAATCTTGGGGTCTGAGCTTATCTTTATAAGCCTCTATTGGGAGAAGCTGTTTTAGCACTTTTGTTTTGCCATTTTCTTGCCCAATTAAGTCCACTTAGTTTGAATTTAGAAGCTTGGCCAAAACACTTTTGGTTTATGCAACTTTAAGTCTTGTCTGCACAAAAACACCAGCAGACTTCAGTCCACCCAGCCCTTTTCTCAGCTTATTTATAAGCTGAAGATAAGCTTCAAATGGCCTCATTTTTGGTCCTTTCTAATCCTTGTTGGGTGATCATTAAGAATTTTCATATTTTGTGGTCTTTAGTGGTGATATAAGTGCTTAAAAATAAGCTCAAAGTGCCTAGGTTGACTGCTATTGCACTGTGCAATCAGCAGCCTCTTTATTTGCTCATTGAGTTGGATTTAGAGCAGGAACACCATCATTGGCAATGGTATCGCCACCAGCAGCAATAGAGGTACCACCAGTAGGAATACTAGAAGGTTCAGGAGCAGCAGAAACATCCGCATTACCAGCAGAATCAAATGCACTATCTGCAGGAACAGCTCGAGCACCAGAACTATGAGCAGCAGGAATGAATGCACAACCAGTAACAACACCAGAACCACCAGCAACATTTGATTGAGACTTCTCAAATGCTAACATTCCTGAAGGACGCTTGATTCTTCTCCTTGTGTAGTCTTGAGTCGTGGTTGGTGTTGGATGCTCAGATATAACCCCCTCAGTGGTTGCAATAGCAACAGAAGCAGAAGCCACTACATTGAGCCCATCGAATTCCATATGAGCCTGATCATCTTCAGACTCTGAGTACACAACCCTTCTTTTCTTTTGTAGATGTTGAGCTTCAAAAGAGTTAATTCTTTCAATTAGCTTTTGGATAGTCCCACCAAAAGTTTCTTTTGTGTCCTTGAGCTCCTTTTCCAAAGTATCCACCTTCGCACTAAGATTCTTCTTGGTGTCCTTAAGTTCAGACTCCAATGCTTCAGCTTTATTCATATACCTGTCACGTAACTTGGACATAGAAGTGAGATCAACAGGATCCTCAGCTCCACCAGCAGGAATGCCTGAGGTGTTAGGAGCCTCATTGGATATGGGTGGAGAAGCATGAAAATCTCCACCAATATGGGTGTCAAAACCAAAAGGCTGCCTAGTAGGACTAGGAGTTGAAAGCCTTGAAAAAAAGGATGTTTCAAAGTTAGGCTCAACAGTGGTGGTTGCAGGCTCAACATTTGGTTCAACAGCAGAACTAGAAGGGACATCAGATGCATTTGGCCTAGGGGACGATGGTGTGGTAAGTCTAGAAGACGATGGTGGTGTTTGATCAGCTGCAGCTGATGCACTTGCACCAGCAGCATCAGATGCCTCAACACCAGCTGCAACTGATGCATCTGCACCAGCAGCATCAGGTGTTGGTGGAATATTATCACCACCAGCAGCATCTGCACTAGCAGCAGCATTGACATTGGGCAACATAGCAGGTAACAAAGGCAAGTGATCTCCTGCAAAATTCATTCTCATTGTGGCAAAAAAGCTTGCCAGTCAACCTACCTAAGATTCTTGGCGTGGGGTCAGTGGTCTGTATACCTAAGATAATTTGCAAAAATCTAGGGTACATCATGAATTTGTGTTTACCATGAACTATGTTCCCAACCATCCCATCAAAAATATACTTAGACCAATTATATACCCTCCCAGAAGACAAACAGATAAGACCAGAGGCAATAGGACTTGAGAATTGGTCCCAACCCCCTGTCTTAATGCTAATGCAATGTAGAAGAGTGTGAATTAGAAACCTCCATTGAGGAGAAAACTTATTCTTATAAAAAGTAAAGGTACTAGAGGTAGGATATCCAATAGCTCCCATTCCTTCCAAAATCTCTTGCTCAGTGAGGTTATACAACCCTTCCTCATCATTTAGTTGAAGATGAGTTCGAATGGACCCTTCAGTGATGATGACTTCATTCCCATCAACAGTAGCAACTATCTCCTGTGGCCGACCCACAACTGTGCGTACAGCAGCAGTGCCCCAAAAATGCCTCACCAAAGAGTCATATACCACTATTGGACAATGAGTCAACGCAAATCGAATAGAGGACCCATTTAGGAAGGTGTGTACCTCATCATATCCTGTACTTCTTTTAGAAATTTCAAGATGTGCCACTTTGTTGTGATCTTCTTTGAACTGTAAGGCCGCCATTGTGATGAATCAATGTAAGATTTGGGTGAATGAAATGGGTGTTCGAGGAAACTGATGATTTAAGGTGTGGGATGAACAATTTAGGTAAGTTATATGATTACCAAATTTAGCAAATTAAATTGCAAGAATCGCGCTCTATCCCAAAATAAAAACCCCAATTATAATGATACCAGCAGCAACCACTGGTCAACCAGCTGGAATGGATGGTCAACCAGCAGGAATGAAGTGGTTTTGACCAATAGTCAAAATTATGCACTGGATCCGATCAATTCCTCAATCGCCACGATAATGAAACCCAAATCTTCAATACCAGCAGCAACCACAAGTCAGCCAGAAGAAACAAAAGGTCAACCAGCAGGAACAAACTGTTGTTTGACCAAAACTCACAATTAACTCCAGAACGTCAAATCCTTAATTAACTCCACTCCTGAAAGAAATTTATTTCAAAACCAACGCAACATTCATGATCCTTAATTCGCCATTGTCTATAAAAGGCCTTGAGTAATCAACTTCAAACATCACAAACTTGACCCCCTAAATCAAACAATTCTCACCCAATGAGTTCCCCCAAACAAGACATTGTAGATATCTCCTCTAATTCGTCATCCGAATCATCAGGGTGGGCGAATTATTTCCCACTCAGCTCCTCCAACCAGACCAGCACAACCAATAAAGGCAAAGCAAAGGTTGAGAAAGATTCCTCTGAAGACCTTCCAATTCCTCCATCTTCTGAATCCTCAGATGATGAGCCCTCATCCTGGCCAAAGTCTCTGACCTACTATCAAGGTTCTTGGGAAATGGATCCACCAGATCATCCACTTTCAGCCATGCTGACACGAGAGATGGAGAAGGCTGTGGCAGCCATGAGCCAAATTCCAGTTCCTTCAAAAAATCAACCACACCCACAGCCAAGGCAACAGGTGCTGGGTCTTGTGTGCAAGAGACTAAGTGAGGCCATTGAAGGAAAAGGAATCCACAAGACCATGCCAGATGTCAAGGGCAAGGGTAAAGGAAAACTGGAATAGTTGGCTGGGCTGGAGCTTGGTGCTGAGGAGTATGTGTTTGTTCCTTGTGTCTGTTGTCTGGGTTGTTTTCTGATGTTGTCTGATGTTATCTGATGTAGCTTGAATGATGTGTAACCTCTTTACCAAGAATGAATAAACTTTTACTTTTCTTGTTTTCATGAGATTGTTGACTTAAAACCTGCAAAAAGATTAGAAGATACACAATACACAGAAAATACAAAATTTAAAAACAAAAGTTAATAAATACACAAAATACAAGCATAAGCCTCCCCTTAGGCTTATGCCTCCCCTCAATCTTAGCAAGAACTAAACCAAGGATACTGATATGATCCATTATAATTCCTGGATCCCTGTCTCAAATAATGCCCATTGTGACTCCAAGTACCATCTGTAGAGTACTTAACATTTGATTGCCATCATGTTCCCCCCAAATTACAAACATGCCAATAGTCATACTGAAAGTAAGTGTTGGTGGGTCTGTTAATGTGTCTAGCAACATTCCTTTTCCAACCAGCAGAATTGGTTCTACCAGCTGGAACAGGCTTACCAGCAGGAACAACTGCTGGTCTAAGAGGCCTACCAGTAGCAACAGGTTTAGGCACATATGGGGGTATCTTTTCAACATTTCTCCACATAGGTCTAGTCTGTCTTTGTCTGACACAAACACCCATTTTATTCTCATAGAAATCACAGTCCTTGATGAGGTGAGAAAGACTACCACATACAAAACAAGATTTCTTCTTAATAGACTTCTTCTTCACATGACCTCCAAAATCAGAGACAAAATTGTTTTTATCATAACACAAAGAGTTGTCTTGAAGAGAAGCTGTCATAGCAATAGGTTTAGGTGCAACTCTTGAGTATAAGTCATGTGATTTGGGTGTTGCAGACTTTTCACTTGAATCACATGAGGTATAGTCTGTGGACTTAGATTCAGAGGACTTTTCACTTTCAGAACAAGAGACAAAGTCATTAGATTCATTGTTTGAAGTAGGCAAGTCATTGAACTTTTTGCCATAGGACAGGAGTGATTCATCTAAGTCTATGTCAAGGTCTGAGTGGATAGGGACAGGTTTAAACACTCCTATTATAGGAGGAGGAACAACATGCATTTCTCCTTCTTTTACATACTTTACAGGAATTTGGTAATTAATCTCTTTAGGGGTAGGGTCAAACCATTTTGGCTCAATAGTGTCATCAGTTTTATGATACCCCAAACCTTTCTTATACTTTACAGATTGAGTGCAATTATTTATCTTATCTACAAGTTTAGATGATTCTTTCAAAGAATTACACTTAGTCTCCTCACTTTCTAACTTAGCCAGCAATTCCTGTTTTTCTAAACTCACCTTAGCATGTTCTCTCTCAGAATGTTTTAACTCATTAGTGGTGATTTGTAAATCTCTTTCCAAAACCCTATTTTTCTCTTCATATGCTATCTGATTTGCTTGATACCAAGCTTTTTGCTTTTCTAAAGTTTTAACAGCCTTTTCATAAGCTTGAACTTTAACAAACAAATCTTTATATTCAGGCTCTATTTCATCAAACTCTTTCTTAAGGTTGGAGTACATTTCATGACAACCAAAAGGACACTTTTGTACCTGAGATGAACATCCCATCAAGGCAAATTCTTCCACATTATCCCTTGCTTCATTAACGATACTGTGAGTTTGATTGACACATTCTTCATCAGATTTAGCATGTCATGTCCAGTCTCTCATCGAGTCAAAAGGTAGCAAGGCTCTAATCTTCATGGCAAATGTCTCAAATTCATCAGTTCTGGATGAAGTCATTGAATAAGGGTCTAAGAGATCAGTTAGAAAAGTTTTCTTCTTCGACAGAGATCCTAACCTGGCTCTGATACCACTTGTAGGATCGTGCCTTCCTGATAGATCTTTGAGCTTGGTAGACTGTCTATGTAATCACAAACAACCTAAGAGAATCTCTATGAATGAAACTTATGCTTAGGCGGAATCTAAACACAAGAGTTAAGAAGAAAACAAACTATAAAATGTTGATCCTCTATGGATCTTTTATTCACTAAAGATATTAAGAATTCATTTTTAAAGGCTTACAAAACTCAATGCCGCATGTTTCTTTTATACTACAAGAAACCCTAATGCTGCATCACTAAGAAAACGTGTAAAGAGATACACACTATCTCTTCCTAAAATAACTCTAACAAACTTTCTAAACATACGGATTACCCGAAGTAATGTCAACTAACAGCAGGAACAACCTGCACTACCAGCAGGAACCAACACCAGCAAAAACTACATACCTGCCAGCAGGAACCGCTATAACTAACAGCAGGAATGAAAATAAAATATTATTCTAATAATTCCTAACAGCCCTCTTTTACGTACTATGTTACTAGAAGCATGAATTTTTTTTCTTTTTAATAAAGTATTCACCACTTTTTTTTCCTTTTATCACCGCCCCGCCGCAACGCGTGTATTTAACAATCTCCAAATAATAAGTAACAATGTCTTTTATAATATTAGCAATTAGTGAATGAATGGGACGCAAACAGTAGCTCGATATTATCAAGGTCTAAAGATATCATAACAAATTGCAAGTAAACTGCAAAGCCACCAATATGCAGAAGACTAACTTAAGTGCATATGAATCATTAGGTTAACTGCATATGGATATGCAATATCTTCCATCCAATAGAGTCACAAATAATGAATACTAAAAGTAGTACAAAACTATGAAGCCATAAAGATATCAATGCATTAACAATATATAGAAAACAAAATCAATTTCCAGCATTTGTAACCATAAAATAGGTAAAAACTAAAAGCAGGGTCACAACATCGAATACATAGTAATTGTTATTTTTATTGATAAACCTATAAAAGGTTAGTTCATACATAAACCCTGGCCATATAGACCGACAACACAAACTTTGCCTTCAGCCTTAGACTATAACACAAACTACACATACCTAAAAACCATAGACGCGCCAGAAGGTAACTGCAAAATATTTAGTTAACAAGCGACATCATAACATTAGTCTTTGTAGCCTGGCCACGCTCAATCGCCTTACCAACAGATTCATATAACCAATCTCTTTAATGTCTTCTTACGCCGCTTGCCTTAATACTTCAAAAGTATGAGCAAACACATCCCTTTCGCCAAAACCTTCAAACTCCTTCATAATCCTTTGCCTAAAAGTCTTGAGATTTTCAACCATTGAAATCGTATCTTTATAATACCTGATTCCATAAGTATTGCCTACCTACTCATCACTAAAAAGCTGCCCCAAGATATCATCCAAACACGTGGAACCAACCTCCTTACAAAGTCGAGTACGCAGAGGAAATTGAGGTGCCATGATTCAAAGATCAAACACGGTAGGTTGCAATAGAAATCAGTGTTAACCAAAAACAAAATCCGCAAATGGTTAGCCCCTAATTTTGATCAATCGATTTTTTCCCCAAACCCTAATCTATGTCGATCAAACACGGTAAGTTGCAATAGAAATCAGTGTTAACCAAAATCAAAATCCGCAAATGGATAGCCCCTAATTTTAATCAATCGGTTTTTTCCCCAAACCCTAATCTATGTCTGTGTTTTACTGGTATGTGTGTGAGAGGAAAAAAGTACATCACATACCCACCAATAATTATATGCGACTTTTAAAAAAAATAAAAATAAAGACTACCTTTTCAATTATCAATATCAAAAATAAATATAATTTATAAATACAGTCAAACTTTCATTAAAACTAAAACCACTGATCTTCCATTAATACCATCACAGTACTTACAACCACGGATTATACAAAAGCTTTACTAGAAAGTACATAAAAAAACCACATAATAACATCAAAACACAAAAGACAACCATCAACATACCCTAATCATCTTCTTAGTCTTCATCATACTCCATCAGCTTTACATAACCGTCCTTATCCTTTAGTCCTTCACGGGCCGCCACAAGGATTGCAGTCAACACCTCTAACTTTTGACGGTCCTTCATTTGAATTTCAAAGAGGCAGTCATGGCCATCAGTAGCAACCTCCAAAAAAGGGCCAAAGGAATCGGCCTCATTCAGCGTCTGCTCACGTTTATCTATCTTCGCTCTCAGCTGAGTACATTCCTCCCCCATCCGAATCATAAATCCTTCCTCCTCTTTCATCTCTTATGAGAATAACAACTTAAATGCATCTGCAAGATCGTCTGACCCACATGCCTCTTTCAGTTCATTGAGATTGGGAGTAGCGGCCATTGATAAAAGAGTTGACTACAAAGATTTAGGAATTAGGGTTATGCAAATGAAATAACCCTAAAATGAAATAATGCAACGCTATAAATAAGCAAAACATGTGGCTGGGAAAATACTAGAACTTAATTAGAAGGAATGATTGCAAAACATAATTGAACTGAAGTACAATTAAAGCATGGACTTCTTCATCTTCCCATGCAAAACTATCCTATCAGTATTTAAAATTGTATTTCCAGATATGACAGAAAAACCCTCTCAGTTTACATTTTACGAAATAAACCAATCAACTACACAATGCATACCATTACCATCCTAAAACATCATAATATTAATAATAATAAGTGAATAAATACGTTAAAACATAAAGAGTAGTGATATATAAGCTTAACAATGAGACCTAACAATACACCTATTCCATTCATCATTTGACAAGTATTATACACTTTTTCTCTTTCATCACTCTTTGTACTACAAATAAATCGTATATATACATTATTTATGACTTTTTTACTAAAAAAACGATACTATCGGGAAAAAAAAAGACATGTTGTTAAGGAAAAAACAATATGCAAATAGATTTTGTTGGTTTAAGTACATTCTTTTTTTCCTACTTGTAACCTACAACTTCATTGTCAAAATGACGTGCAATATGATATAAAGTTTTACCATATAAACCGGCCCGACACATACCTTTAAAAAAAACCATCGTAAACCAGATACAACAACAAAAAAAACCCGGCAGGCCGCACCGCGGTTAAGGAAAAAACAATATGCAAATAGATTTTGTTGATTTAAGTACATTATTTTTTTCCTACTTGTAACCTACAACTTCATTGTCAAAGTACCGTGCAATGTGATATAAAGTTTTACCATATAAACCGGCCCGGCGCATACCTTTAAAAAAACATCGTAAACCAGATACAACGACCCAAAAAAACCGCCAGGCCGTTCGACGCCATTCTCGTTCTATTTAATCCGATTCAAGAGCATGTTTATATAGATCTTAGTTATAATTTGACACAAGGAAAATTCACTCACGCAACAACAATATTAACACAAGATTACGAGACAACATGAGCATGTAAGAATCCACACATAAAATTACAACCCACGAAACCCACACATGAAATCATAACACATGAAACCCTAACCCTTCTTAATCCGATTTTAGCAACATGTAGGTCCATTAGTTTTAGACACACATCGATACACGAAATACTCACAACAAACCAACATTCCCGAGTCATACAAACACACAATACCACATAAAATTACAGCCAAACCACCCCTCGTCACACCATAAACACACGCCTAGGTTTTTCTCAGATTTTATCATTTCATTTATTGTGTATTAATGGCAATATTAGGGCTTGTATTAATTCACTTGGTCGACCATTGGATAGACCAGATTCGACATCAAAAGTAACCACATACACATGACACAAACCTGACCATATGTGGCGCATACTCTTCTTAGTACACGTATGATTTTATGTGGCCCTTTTTACATGTTTTAATTCATAATCGCATAGCAAATAGAACAGATTAGACCTTGTTTAGCATGCAACGAATTAGGTTTATGTTATATATATATATATATATTCAGATTATTGATGTATATGTGTCGAACAGAAACCCAAGAGTGACAACAATACCTTGTGATGAATCGAACACAGGAAAGGAACAAAATAATGCCTCACAATCAAACCCTAACCCACGACTACCACCAAGAACACACGATCATACAACCTCAGCAACACTTTTAAGGATCACGAACACAGCAACAAGACCTTCGAATATTTGGATTTGATATAGAAAAGTAGCAGCTTTTGAATGTGTGTTTTGTGTATTTTGTGTCATACATATGAAAGGGGAGAGGAGCCAGGAAAAAAAACGTTATATCCTAGAGTTTAGGGGGGGAGCGTGGGTACTAGTTAGGAAGGTCATAAAAGTCCTTAATTGTGATTGATTGGATATAAAGAATATCTGTTATAAATTGTTAAAGATGCCGAAATTGTGGTGTTAATCATTGATGAAGCGAAAAGTGTACCGCTTTTAAGGGGTCATTTAAGCCCTAAATCGTATTTATTTGATCAAATATTGCCCTAAATCGTTCCTTTTGTCATTTTAGGTACTTTTGAGGAGAAATCTGGAAAAGGAGGCATTTTGGACGTTTTTGGAGCATAAAAGTGAAGAAAACGGCAAAGTCTCAAAAATCGGCTGAAAGTTACCTTTGACGGCGTCACGCTTTAACTTGATCAAGGGCGTCACGGCTTAAATCATAAGGGGACGGCGTCACGTTCACGAGCTGACGGCGTCAAGCCTTGATAAGCCAGAATGGATTTTTGAAGAGCTAAAGAGGGACGGCGTCAAGAAGGTCATCCGGGAACCCTAGAAGCGGCGAGGTGACGGCGTCACAATCCATAAGGTGACGCCGTCAGATCCAAAAATCTATATATAGTTTTCTAATTTTTTGTCATTAGGGAGAGCTTAGTGTGTGGAATTTTGGGAGAAAACCCTAAGACGATTTTAGCTTCTTTTTCAAGGCTTTTTGC
The DNA here is from genome assembly GCA_021014915.2 of Artemisia tridentata subsp. tridentata. NCBI lineage: Eukaryota > Viridiplantae > Streptophyta > Magnoliopsida > Asterales > Asteraceae > Artemisia > Artemisia tridentata. The sequence goes on along the minus strand of CP139502.1, from coordinate 103,977,282 downwards.
CTTGAGATCTTCCATGTTACATTGAAGATAAGTTATCAATTAATCATTCAATATGTCTATGTGTTGTTTGATTCTATCTTATTCTTGTCTTTTGTTTAACATGTTAGGCTAATTTTATCTTGTGTTTGCTTAGATCTAATGAAACCTAGCTATTGATTATTGGTTATTAGTGTGTTTGTTAGTTGTATTGGATGATTGTTTATCTATGTTAGGCTTAAGAAAACTGGCTAACTTCCTATTCGGTAACTTGCTTGAACGTCTTAAGAAACATGAACCAAATGCGTACTAAAGGTTTTTATGGTTGTATTTAATGCACAAGCGAATTCTAGTGATCCCATGTTAGGAGCTTCCTAGCCGGCTCGACATAGGAGTGAAGTAGGAGCTTGTAGAGTTGGGGAAGTAAGTACACCACCCCACGAATGGTATTAAGGAATACACCCGTCATCCACGCAACTAATACACACTAATTAACCGATAAAAGATAGTTAGGGAGTAAGGAAATCTAAGTAAACACATTTCTCTACACATAAGTTTCTCACCCACATTTTCATTTTTGTTATTTTATTTTATTTGCATCCGTAGTAATTTTGGGTTAGTTGAATAGCAACTAATTCCGCCCACTCTTTCAAAACCGAGATTTTACTTGCTTTCATAAAAATATAAAAACATAAAAAAAGAATCTTCCTCAACCCTTAGACCTATTAGAGTAGCTTTTCATACCTAACGAACACTATTCCCTGTGGAGAACGATCAATCCCCCGTACTTACCACTACACTATACTACATCGGTCAGGTACACCGCCTGGTGGGTTGTAAGCCTCTTGAGATCCCTCGAGAGGTAAAACCTGTTGTAAGGTTGCAAAACCCACGCATCAAGTTTTTGGCGTCGCTGCCGGGGAATAGTTATTGTTTAGGTTGAATTTTTATTTCTATTAGGTCTACTCACTAGATTCCTTTCTAGTGAGATTTTTATTTTATTTTTCTAGATTTTCTTTAGTCTATCTATTTTCTTCGTGTCTTTGTTCGTAACCATACCATCCGACATCATGGAAGATGGTAATATCCTTAACCCCCACAACCCACCACCACAACAACCACAACCACCTCCTAGAGCCCGCACTTTAGGAGGATATTCCCTAATTTTGGATGATGACCCCCCTAATCTTAGAATCACTAGGAGCCGAAGCTCGATAAAGACTCTTGCCACACCCTATGCTGAACCCGAAAGGGAAATGCATAAATTAAGGCGACTCCACCAAGCGGCTGAACCATCCACGATCAATTTTGATGATGCCCTCTCCGAGGAAGAATCCAATCATCATTCTACACCTCCTAGCCCTCAACCCAATCACGATATGGAAGTTCCCGAAATCCCAATCCCTAAATGTCTCAAGGACTACTCTTCTCCCACCCCTCGTGGTTTTTCCAATGCTATCGTTTTTCCAAATGAACACACGGATGGGGTCTTGCGTGCAACTGATATTTGGCTGGTCCAAAGTGTATGCAAGTTTCACGGATTGAAAACTGAAGATCCAATCCAACACATCAAGGACTTCCTGAAAATAGTGGATACCCTCCATACGGACGGAGCCACTAGAGACACCTCCCGGTTTCGATTCTTTCCCTTCACCCTTCATGAAAGATCCGGAGACTGGTATAACCAACTTCCTTCTGAATCCATCTTCACATGGGAACAGCTTATCTCAAAATTCTATGAGAAATTCTTTCCCATAGGAAGAACTTCAAAGTTGAGAAACGAAATCCTCCGCTTCCATGTTGGACCAGCAGAACCTATTCACAAATCTTGGGTTAGATTCAAGGATCTAATTAGACAGGTCCCTCATCATGGCATTGAACTCTGGCTTCTTGTCCAAATCTTTTATGACAGTGTCTCCAAAAAAGACCAATTGGGCATTAATAATTCATCAAAAGGAAAAATAGCCAAACTAAGCGTTGAGGAAGGATGGAATAGAATTGAGGAATACGCGAATGATCAAGACGATACCTGGGATGAACCCGATTCGATCATGAGCGTTTCCAAGATCATGAAAGAGCCTCCTTTTGCTAGCCGGGTGAGTAGATTGAATGATCAGGTATCTTATCTAGACAAGTCGCAACCAACTAAGCGGTTATCAAACCCATACTTGATCTGTGATCAATGTGGTGGCCCGCATGAAGTGGAGGAATGCGAGGATGATACCACCACCGAACAAGCATGCTTGTCAAGCCACGACATCTTCGATGATCCTTCACTCTTAACTTTCTACCAAAACAATGATTTCACCCCTTGGGGAAATCTTGTGAGAGAAGAGGGAGGAGGAGAATATCCTGACTATAAGGTTAGGAGCACTTTTGAGGATGATCTCGGGCATTTCACGTTTGAAAAGAATCTGCAACTAAATGGTCTTGACAACTTTATCAATAGCCAACAAACCAACGTGAAGGCCAAGTTCGCAGAACTCAACGCCACTCTCGACGGCCTTGGCGAACCGCAAAGAGATCCTTTACTCGCCATCACCACTCGTGCTGGAACAACTACTAAGGATCCACCCTACCCAGCTCAACCATCTAACGTCATGGAACCCAACACCCTTCATGAGGGGAACGATAATGTGAACGATGAAAATCCCGAGCAAACCCCTCCGGTAACTCCATCCCCACCTACTCCTGCCAAACAGCCCCTTAAAGTCCCATACCCATCTCGCCTCAAGAACCAAAAGGTCGAAAGTGATAATAAAAGATTCTTGTCATATTTGAAGAATTCGGTCGTCACCATACCCCTTCTTGATGCATGTTATCATATGCCCAAATATAGTACATACTTCAAGAGGCTGCTCACCAACAGGAAAGGACTCGAGGGTCTTGTAACCTTAGGAGAAGAATGTTCTGTGGTGACTCAACGAGGGCTACCAAAGAAGGTGGACGACCCAGGTAGTTTCACCTTGCCCTGTTCAATTGGATCTCTTTCAGTCAAAAATGCTTTAGCCGACTTAGGAGCAAGCATCAATCTTATGCCGCATTCCCTGTTCCTCAAGCTAGGGTATTCTGGGTTGAAACCAACCCGTATGAGCATCCAACTGGCCGATAGATCAGTCAAATACCCCTTAGGAATATGCGAGAATGTGCTGGTTAAGGTAGGGAAGTTTAAATTTCCAGTTGACTTCGTCATCCTAGAAATGGAAGAAGATGATCTTGTGCCCATCATTCTAGGAAGACCCTTCCTTGCAACTTCTCGTGCTGTTATTGATGTTCATGACGGCAAACTAACCTTACGAGTGGGGGCCGATAGCTTAACCTTCGACATCAAGGACACAATGAATCTTTCTCTCGAAGCAGATAATCAACTGTATTTCATGGAAGAAATCGATGAACTATCCGACGAGATTGATAATTGTGTAGATGAACAGGTGGAAGCTGGTTGGTTGCGAGATGAAGCTTTTTTACCCATCTTAGAGGAGGAGAAGGCTATGGATGTGAATGCAGTCTCCTTCTATCCCAGACAAGAAATCGAACAGCTTGAGCTTCGTAAACCCGAGAACAAACTTAAACCTTCCATCATCGAGCCACCCTGCGGTAGAACTCAAGGAACTCCCAACCAACCTTGAATATGCTTTCCTCCAAGGGGAAGATCAACTTCCGGTAATCATAAGCTCTTCTTTAAAAAGTGAACAAAAGGATAAACTCTTAGGAGTTTTGAAAAAATATAAAGGAGTTATAGCATGGAGTGTAGCCGATATCAAGGGTATTGACTCTACCTTTTGTACGCATAAAATCCTCATGGAGGAGGATTATAAACCTACCGTGCAACCTCAAAGGCGAGTAAATCCCAACATAAAGGAAGTCGTAAAGAAGGAAGTCATTAAGCTCCTAGATGCAGGACTAATTTACCCGATTTCGGACAGTCCATGGGTAAGTCCTGTACAGGTTGTACCAAAAAAGGGAGGAATGATGGTGGTGAAGAACGATAAGGATGAGTTAGTACCTCAACGAACAGTAACTGGATGGCGTGTGTGCATCGATTATAGGAAGTTGAATGATGCAACCCGAAAAGATCATTTCCCTCTCCCATTTATCGACCAAATGTTGGAAAGGTTAGCAGGGCATGAGTACTACTGCTTCCTAGATGGGTTCTCAGGGTATTTCCAAATCCCTATCGCTCCTGAGGACCAAGAAAAGACCACGTTTACATGCCCTTATGGCACCTTCGCCTACAAGCGAATGCCCTTTGGACTATGTAACGCCCCCGCCACTTTCCAGCGCTGCATGACGGCAATCTTCCATGAGTTAATGGAAGACAGCATGGAGGTCTTTATGGATGATTTTTCAGTCTTTGGAAACTCTTTTGATCGCTGTCTTGCTAACCTTGAGAAAATGCTCAAACGTTGTGAGGAGACCAACTTGGTACTAAACTGGGAAAAGTGCCACTTTATGGTAAAAGAAGGGATTGTGCTGGGGCACAAAATTTCAGGAAGTGGAATCGAAGTAGACCGGGCAAAAATTGAAGCTATATCCAAACTTCCCTATCCAACAACTGTCAAGGCAATCCGTAGTTTTTTGGGTCATGCTGGCTTCTATAGGAGATTCATTAAAGATTTCTCAAAGGTAGCTAAACCAATGACTCAGTTACTCATGAAGGATGCCCCGTTCGACTTCTCTCAAGAGTGCAAGGACGCATTCGATCTATTGAAGCAGGAACTTACCCAAGCTCCAATTATGGTTACCCCTAACTGGGAGTTACCCTTTGAAATCATGTGCGATGCTAGTGATTATGCTGTTGGAGCAGTATTAGGCCAAAGGCTTAACAAACACTTTCAGCCAATATACTACGCTAGCAAAACCATGAATCCTGCTCAAGAAAACTACACTACCACTGAAAAGGAATTACTAGCCGTGGTATTCGCTTTTGATAAATTTCGCCAGTATCTTGTCCTTTCTAAAACGGTTGTTTTTACGGATCATTCAGCTATTCGATATCTTTTCGCTAAACAGGATGCTAAACCACGGTTACTTCGTTGGATCCTACTATTGCAAGAGTTCGATGTTGAAATTCGTGATAAGAAAGGAGCAGAGAATCTTGCGGCTGATCATCTCTCTCGTCTCGAAAACCCCAGCCTCGCTGAATCTGACAAGAGTGAGATTCGGGAAACATTTCCTGAAGAGCAGCTCATGTTAATAAATGATTCTGAACCTTGGTATGCGGATTATGCTAACTACCTGGCAAGTAGAGTCATCCCTGAGCATATGAGCAGGCATGAAAAAAGGAGGTTCTTTAATCAATTAAAGTACTACTTTTGGGATGAACCCTTCTTATTTCGAAGATGTCCAGATCAGGTAATCAGGCGTTGTGTTTCGGAAAGAGAGGCTGTCAGAATTATGAAAGAGTGTCATGCAGGTCCATCTGGAGGACATCACGGAATAAGCACTACTGCACGAAAGGTCTTCGACGCGGGATTCTATTGGCCTACAATATTTCGTGATGTGAAGGGAATGATACAAACTTGTGACGCATGTCAAAGAGCTGGGAATATCTCTAGGAGGGATGAAGCCCCACAGAATTATATACAAGTTTGTGAGGTTTTCGATGTCTGGGGAATTGATTTCATGGGACCATTCCCATATTCTGGAGGGAATGAATACATCTTGGTGGCCATTGATTATGTTTCGAAATGGGTGGAAGCACAAGCCCTTAGGACTAACGACGCTAGGGTAGTCATTCATTTCTTAAAAAAATTGTTCGCTAGGTTCGGAATTCCGAAGGCTCTTATTAGTGACAGGGGAACCCATTTTTGCAATTCACAAATGGAGAAAGTCATGAAAAGGTATGGAGTCTCTCACCGATTCTCCACCGCTTACCATCCTCAAACCAACGGTCAAGTCGAAAACACTAATAGAGCCATAAAGAGAATATTAGAGAAAACGGTTAATCAAAACAGAAAAGATTGGTCTTTTAAGCTCGATGAGGCTTTGTGGGCATTTCGAACCGCCTATAAGACACCAATCGGGACAACCCCGTTCCGTATGGTATATGGCAAGGCATGCCACCTTCCAGTAGAACTGGAACACAAAGCATATTGGGCACTTAAGGCTTGTAATTTGGATTATACAGTTGCGGGAACAAATAGATTCTTACAGCTCCAAGAGCCTGATGAATTGAGATTAGAGGCTTATGAATCTTCCATCACATACAAAGAGAGGGCGAAAAGATGGCATGACCAACGGATTAAGAGACCCAAGGAGTTTTCAGAAGGAGACAAGGTCTTATTATATAATTCTCGCTTAAGGCTATTTCCTGGGAAACTTAAATCTAGATGGTATGGACCTTTTACCGTAAGGAGCTCCTCTAAAACCGGAGCCGTTGTATTAATTGACGACGAGGATAGAGAATTCACTGTGAATATTCAACGAGTCAAGCATTATCAAGAGAATGGTAATGAAATGATCAATGAGGAAGACATAACTTTCGATGAAGAAGTCACGTAATGTATGTGACTTTGAGTCTAGCTACAAGACTCGTTAATAAAGAAAAGCGCTTCTTGGGAGGCAACCCAAGCTTTATTTGTTTTATTTGCTTTGTGTGTTTATTTATTTGTTTGTTTGATTTTATTTTCCGTATGTGTGTTTAATTTTTATTAGTATTGATTCATGTTCAAAAGTAATTTGTGAAAATGCTTTATGTTGTTTTTAACTTCGTCTTAACTACATATAAAGGTATTTTGCAAAAGATAAGTGTAAGGGAAATCTAAATCGGTTTATTAGAACACAAATTAACATGAATCGTAATAATAATATATTAGCATACATATTCGTATTTGTTTGAGTCAAATGCTTGTATCGAGTCATAATGATGTTTTGCAGGAATTCCAGGAAGTAAGGTAAAGGTTTTTCCAGAAATTTTCCGGAAACTTAAAATGAAAATTTTTGTCAGGTCATTTCTGACGGCGTCAGGGTTCATAACCTGACGGCGTCAGATTTAATTTTCAGAAATTTTTGAAAGTTTTGTTTTTAGAAAAGTTTTTACTAAAATCTCCAACTTATAATCTCCAGGAATCTGCAAAATTATCATTCCACAAGCATTATATCCTTATATATAGATTTTATCCCGCCGATGTTATGCAGGTTTTCGTGTTTGTTTTCTCAGGTTTAACAGGTTATTTTGGACAAGGAGATGTTTTTGGATCAAGCTTGTGGCGATGCATTAGTCATGGAGCTTCTACATTACTTTGGAGGAAGATTTAACCGTGTAATTTCATTATCCACCGAGCGAATCAGGGGAGTATTTGATTTCATTCTTTTACCTTATTTACTTTTACATCTTGTTATTTGAACATTGGGGACAATGTTCATCTTAAGTGTAAGGGGGGTAAAAGTACGATTTTAGAGAATGCCATTGCGCTTGATTTTTGTTTGTTTAATAGTAGATGTGTAATAAAACTGAGAGAAATACTTGTTAAGGTAATTTTAGTGCCAAATTTAAAATTTTTTACAACATATAGGAGTGAAACTTTGATCTTAATGAGCGTCTCATGGATAGGAGTTATATGACTAGCACAAAAACCGTACCACTAAAAAATTTTCCACCCCCAAATATGTGAGGTTCACCCCTAGAATTGGTAGGAAAAGCATTTATGCTATGATGTGTGTACCGGTAGCACTTAGATTCTAGAACTTGCGTTAGGACCATTCCGAGGCCACAAGTGAGACTACATTCGTGTAGTTAGATTTGCTACATGATAAGAGGCATTAGGATTAACCCATTGTTTTACACCTGTGTTTTTGTTATAATTACATTGGCTACATTGGTCAAGTAATTCTCCCACACCCTTTGCGTTGTACTCATTTTTAGTACACGATACCCCTAGTACACCCCTCAGAGCCTATCTTTTCGTTTCGACCTTTAAGCATTTTACTTAAAGGAAGAATTTGTTACACCCCACTTAAATGTACACCCAAATCGCCTTAGCCTACCTTGTATGCACTCATCTTTAGTGCATTATTGTTACAACATTTGTTTAAACCCAAGTTAATTATCTAGTTGATTACATGGTTGCTAAGTCGAGTCATATCCTTGTACATATTGTTTTGGGATGATTGGGACTCATGGGTAAAGTACTAGTGTAATGGAGTAATGGGGAAGAACATCATTTACTACCCCCATATGTGCTAAATGTTTTAAAAGTACTCCAAGTTTTTCAATTATCTTAATTCGAGTCGTTAGATTAGTATTTGTAAAGTTATGTAAAAGTTCAAGTGTAAGGGGATGCAATGCCCCTATGATGTATTATTTTGGATGGTAGGGCAAGAGTGTATGTCAAAAAAAAAAAAAAAAAAAAAAAAAAAAAAAAAAAAAAAAAAAAAAAAAAAAAATCAAGAAAAATACAAAAAAATGAGAAAATGAAAAAAATAGAAAAAAAACATACGGACTACCATCCCGTTTCATTTTATGTTTATTTTATGTTTGTTTTATGTTTTTGTTATTTCGTTTCTAGCTTAAGATCGAGTCTAGTCTTGGCTTAGCAACATTGTATAGTACATGTAATTAATCAAGATCTTTAACTCGCCACCAGTAAAATATCCCTTATCCAACAAAACCGTGTTTTCCTTTTCCCTACACCTAACGTTATAACCCATTTAAAAGCCCTCTTTGATAGTTTATCTTTGGTGCTTACGCCTAGTGGAGGAGGTTTTCGATCCTTTCCCAAGCCTATGGTAATCTATTTGCTATGACAGGTAGTGAGAGATATTATCCGTTTTCATTTATGAGATTTATTTTGATGACACTTGAGAGATGTGAGTATCTAAACACTACTTGTGAGGTGCTAGTATGTAATCTCCGTGCTTATTATGATTGAAGTGGAACGATTATTTGTTGTAATTACTTTTATGTTTGCATTAAATGACCCCTAACTTGTATTTTGATTAGAATAAAAGCGCATTTGCTTGAGGACAAGCAAATCTCAAGTGTAAGGGTATTTGATGAAGCGAAAAGTGTACCGCTTTTAAGGGGTCATTTAAGCCCTAAATCGTATTTATTTGATCAAATATTGCCCTAAATCGTTCCTTTTGTCATTTTAGGTACTTTTGAGGAGAAATCTGGAAAAGGAGGCATTTTGGACGTTTTTGGAGCATAAAAGTGAAGAAAACGGCAAAGTCTCAAAAATCGGCTAAAAGTTACCTCTGACGGCGTCACGCTTTAACTTGATCAAGGGCGTCACGGCTTAAATCATAAGGGGACGGCGTCACGTTCAAGGTTCGACGGCGTCAAGCCTTGATAAGCCAGAATGGATTTTTGAAGAGCTAAAGAGGGACGGCGTCAAGAAGGTCATCCGGGAACCCTAGAAGCGGCGAGGTGACGGCGTCACAATCCATAAGGTGACGCCGTCAGATCCAAAAATCTATATATAGTTTTCTAATTTTTTGTCATTAGGGAGAGCTTAGTGTGTGGAATTTTGGGAGAAAACCCTAAGACGATTTTAGCTTCTTTTTCAAGGCTTTTTGCCTTGAGATCTTCCATGTTACATTGAAGATAAGTTATCAATTAATCATTCAATATGTCTATGTGTTGTTTGATTCTATCTTATTCTTGTCTTTTGTTTAACATGTTAGGCTAATTTTATCTTGTGTTTGCTTAGATCTAATGAAACCTAGCTATTGATTATTGGTTATTAGTGTGTTGTTAGTTGTATTGGATGATTGTTTATCTATGTTAGGCTTAAGAAAACTGGCTAACTTCCTATTCGGTAACTTGCTTGAACGTCTTAAGAAACATGAACCAAATGCGTACTAAAGGTTTTTATGGTTGTATTTAATGCACAAGCGAATTCTAGTGATCCCATGTTAGGAGCTTCCTAGCCGGCTCGACATAGGAGTGAAGTAGGAGCTTGTAGAGTTGGGGAAGTAAGTACGCCACCCCACGAATGGTATTAAGGAATACACCCGTCATCCACGCGACTAATACACACTAATTAACCGATAAAAGATAGTTAGGGAGTAAGGAAATCTAAGTAAACACATTTCTCTACACATAAGTTTCTCACCCACATTTTCATTTTTGTTATTTTATTTTATTTGCATCCGTAGTAATTTTGGGTTAGTTGACTAGCAACTAATTCCGCCCACTCTTTCAAAACCGAGATTTTACTTGCTTTCATAAAAATATAAAAACATAAAAAAAGAATCTTCCTCAACCCTTAGACCTATTAGAGTAGCTTTTCATACCTAACGAACACTATTCCCTGTGGAGAACGATCAATCCCCCGTACTTACCACTACACTATACTACATCGGTCAGGTACACTGCCTGGTGGGGTTGTAAGCCTCTTGAGATCCCTCGAGAGGTAAAACCTGTTGTAAGGTTGCAAAACCCATGCATCAATCATCATAAAATTCGGAGGTTATCATTTATTTTGAGCGTGTGGTATAGTTGCCATTTTAAGGAGGTTTACATAGGTGTAACATATATTTAATTTAGATGTAAACTTAGGTTAGTTTGTTATTATTTAATTATAACACATAATATATAGTTTAGGGTTTAAATACATCATTACAAAGTTTAGGGTAAAATTCAAAATTAGACGTAAATTTGTGAATTCGAAATTTTTAGGTTTTACAACTCTCCCTTCTAAAAAGAAATTTCATCCGCGAAATTGAAATGAAAGATTAAACGGAAATGTACCAATCATGGAAAGAAATGCGGATAACTAGCTCGCATAGATTCTTCGGTCTCCCAAGTAGCTTCACGCTCGGGATGATTCTTCCAAAGGAACTTAACGAACGGAATCGTTTTATTTCTCATGACTCGCTCCTGACGGTCCAAAATGGCCCCAGGCTCCTCAACAAAAGACAAATCCTCCTAAATTTGATCAAATGGATATGAAACCACGTGTAACGGATGATAATTGTATCCTCTCAACAGGGACACATGGAACACATTATGCACATTAGACAATTGCGGAGGTAATGCCAAACGATAAGAGACCTCACCAACACGCTTTAAGATTTCAAAAGGACCAATGAAACGCGGGCTCAGCTTCCCTTTAATACCAAAACGTTTAACACCTCTGCACGAAGATACCTTAAGAAATACACGATCACCAACATCGAATTCCAAATCCCTTCTATGACGATCATCATAACTCTTTTGTCGTGCCCTTGCTTCTTTGAGCTTTTCCTTAGCAATGGCAACCTTCTCATTTGTCACCTCAATCAACTTCGGTCCTTCAATAAGTCATTCCCCGACTTCACTCCAACATATAGGAGCTCTACATTTTCGTCCATACAACAGTTCAAAGGGAGCCACTTTGATGCTAGCATGCCAACTGTTGTTGTAAGCAAATTCCACCAAACAAAAATACTCATCCCAATTACCGGTCCATTCAAGAGCACAGGACCTCAACATATCCTGCAAGGTCTGAATAGTCCATTCCGTCTGTCCATCAGTCTGAGGATGGAACGCTATAGTAAAATTGATTCTAGTACCCCAAGCTTTCTGTAACCCCTTCCAGAAACGAGAAGTAAAACGTGGATCTCTATCAGACACGATCGCTACTGGAGTACCATGTAGTCGAACAATCTCCTGCCGAAATATTTCTGCCAACCTACCAACCGAAAAGTCTTTCCGAATGGGTAAAAAGTAAGCTGACTTGGTTAAACGATCAACCACAACCCAGATAGCATCATTCCTCTTCTGTGTGCGAGGTAATCTCGTCACAAAGTCCATGGAAATCTGATCCCATTTCCAAGTAGGAATATCCAATGGTTATAAAAGACCGCTAGCACGTTGATGCTCAATCTTCACTTGTTGACATGTATAACACTTGGCCACAAACGTAGCCACATCCCGCTTCATCCCATTCCACCAGAAATGTTGCTTTAAATCTCTATACATCTTGGTAGAACCAGGATCGATAGTGAAAGGAGAACTGTGTGCTTCAGACAACACAGCTTCTTGAATCAAAGGATGACCAGGAACACACAAACGTTCACCTTACCATACAATTCCATCACCGTCAACACAAAACTCCGTCTGTTTACCCTCTTCCAGGTTCTGAATTATAGACCACAATTCGTCATCGTCTTTCTGTGCTTCCTTAACCTGAAGTATAAGGTTAGGCTCAACTTTCAAACTCGCCCAATAACCATCTAAACCCCGAATACATAGTTTAACCTCCATAAGTTCCAAGTCGTTAAGAATCTTTGGTGTAATATCAAGACTAGCCAAGATTCCAGACTTCCTACTAAAAGCATCTGCATCCACATTCGCCTTGCCTAGATGATACTGAATGTTGGCATCATAATCCTTAAGGAGTTCCAACCAACTCCTCTGTCTCATATTCAACTCCTTCTGAGTAAAGATATATTTTAGACTTTTATGATCAGTAAAGATGTCACAAGTTTTGCCATACAAATAGTGTCGCCATATCTTAAGGGCAAACATGACTGCCGCCAACTCCAAGTCGTGTGTAGGATAATTTGCTACATACGGTTTCAGCTGCCTAGATGCATAAGCATTAACTTTACCGTGTTGCATAAGGACACATCCCAGACCTTTCTTTGAAGCATCACTGTAAATCTGAAAACCACCAGTTCCTGAAGGGAGAGTAAGTATAGGAGCAGACACCAATCTCTTCTTCAACTCTTTAAAACTCTTTTCCCGTTCTTCATCCCAAACAAACTTCTCACCTTTTCGCATAAGCTTCATCAACGGTAAAGCTAATCGTGAGAATCCTTCCACAAACCTCCTGTAATAACCAGCAAGACCCAAGAAACTCCTAACCTCGGTCACTGTCGTCGGTCTTGGCCATTTAGTGATAGCCTCAACCTTCGCAGGGTCTATGGTAATACCGTCCGCCGATACAATATGGCCCAAGAAAGCTACCTGCTCCAACCAAAATTCATACTTCGAAAACTTAGCATACAACTTCTTCTGACGTAAAATCCCCAATACAATACGAAGATGATCTTCATGTTCCTTCTTTGTCTATGAATATACAAGAATGTCGTTAATGAACACGATAACGAATTTGTCCAGAAATTCATGGAAAACACGATTCATCAGGTCCATGAACACAGCTGGAGCATTGGTCAAACCAAACGGCATCACCAAGAATTCATAATGACCATAACATTTACGGAAAGCAGTCTTAGGAACATCCTGCTCTTTTACCCGTAACTGATGGTAGCCGGATCTCAAATCAATCTTAGAAAAGAACCTTGCACCCTGAAGTTGGTCAAACAAATCGTTGATGCGAGGTAAAGGATAACGGTTATGAATAGTAATACGGTTCAACTCTCGGTAGTCAATGCACAACCTCATACTACCGTCTTTCTTCTTCACAAACAAAATGGGAGCACCCCAAGGAGAGACACTTGGACGAATGAAACCACGCTCTAGAAGTTCTTGTAACTGCTCCTTCAATTCTTTCAACTCAATCGGAGCCATATGGTATGGAGCTTTAGAAATGGGTTCAGCCCCAGGAATAAGTTCAATGCCGAATTCTACTTCACGTTCAGGTGGTATTCCAGGAAGCTCTTCTGGAAATACATCAGGAAAATCCCGAACAACCGGATGACTCTTGAGGTGAGGACCATCCAATGAAGTATCCTTGATAGAGGCCAAGAAACCTTCACAACCATAGGAGATTAAGGTACGAGCCTTCAGAGCGGAAATGATCTTAATGGGTTTACCAGATGGGGAACCATGGTAGACAAATTTTGGATTATTTAAATCACCAAATATAATACGCTTGGTATGACAATCGATAGTGGCTCGATGTGTAGTCAACCAATCCATGCCCAAAATGATATCACATGTCTAACGGATACAGATTAGCAGAACGAATTCTATTGTCAAATCGAAGCGGACAGTTCAGATACTCGTGACGAATGATCAAAAGATCTTTCATAGGAGTAGAGATCGATAAATCATAATCGATGTAACCACCCGTAATTTTCCCAACATTATTTTAATGGTAAAAATTAACTTATTATTATTTGGCAACTTATTTGAGCATTTTTGGAGCCTACACTGTTGATGCAAATAATGTTCTAAAAACGTTATTTATATCTTTCGATTACTTCACGTTTTGAGGATGACAAAATGTGAAATCACGTTACGTTAAAATTAACGTAAACAAGTTTTTAATCGGAAGATCCCGTTTCTACGCAAATCACTCTAGAACAAATTTAAAACTTGACAAATGATCGAAGAAGTGAATTTGTGTTTTGAGACTTCACATTTTAATGGGACAAAACATTTTTTCAAAAATACACATGACAAATTATTTTTGAATTATTAAGAAATGTTTTAATGGAAAAATAAGTTTGAAAATCACAACAGCTATTTTTCCCCCCAAAATCAGCTCCAACCTTCCCCAAATAAGTTTTCACCAGAAAAGACAAAATTTGGAGCGTCCTAGTCTAGGACGGCTCCACGGTTCCACTAAATTTAGTGGAGCCGTGGCATGTTTAGTGGAGCCGTCCGTACAAAATTTTCTATAACGTTCAGATTTTTCTTGCCTATAAAAACCAACCCCATTCACAGTTTTTAGGCACCCTTTCACACAGAAAAACTTCTGAGTTTAAACCTCTCACACCTTTCTCTTCTTTAGATCATTTAGATTAGTTTTCTTTTGTTTTAAGAGTGATCCAATCATCCACCAAGAGATCCTCTTCATTCCTCTTCATTAGCAAGAGAAGAACACAAGTATCCAAGTTGATACAAGGTGTTATCATTCCTCTTCATTAGCAAGAGAAGAACACAAGTATCCAAGTTGATACAAGGTGTTATCATTCCTCTTCATTAGCAAGAAAAGAACTCAAAGTATTTAAGAAGATACAAGAGTTATAGTTGTTAGGTTTTTATAACACTTGTTACAACCTTGTTGTATCATAGCATACATCAAGTTTATTTATCTTTTGTGAGTGAGAGTGAAGATCAAGTGTGATCTTATAGAGATAGTGGATATCTCTTAAAGCCATTGGGCTTGTGTGATTGATCAAGAAGATCAAGGGTCGATAGATTAGTGTTAGTTGAGAGAGTGTTGATCATTGTGATCGTGTTGAGATATTGGTGATCTCGTGTAGCCATTGGGCTTTATTGATTGGTCACGTGGACCTTGGTAGATTGGTGCTTGCTAAGATTAGCACTCGACATTTAGCTTAGTGTCGGTAATAGGATAATCGACGTGTACAGTTTTCTCCGCCTGAAGGGAGGTTGTTGATATAGTGTTTGAAACTCTCAAGTGTGGTACTCGGGGAGTGGAGTATGGCGAAGAAGAGCTTCGTAGCCGAACCACTATAAATCCTTTGTCTCGGTTTGATCTTTCCAACTCTACTCTTTACTTTTATTATTTACCATTTGTTAGCTTAGTGTGTAGTTCATATTGGTGTTGATTGATTACACATAGAGTTCGAATCAAAGTTTCCAATAGCAAACTTTTAAAACACGATTTTTTAAAAGAAATTAAAACCGGTAAACTATTCAACCCGCCCTTCGAGTTTCCCACAATTGGTATCAGAGCCAGGTTAGTCAAGATTTTAAAGTGTATTGTATTTTAAAACTTGAATCGATCAATGGATTCCGACAAATATCTAGAAGGGCAATCTATGCAAAGACCACCACTTTTCGAAACCGATTGTTTTATATATTGGAAAACAAGATTCGAAACATATGTAAAATCAAAAGACATTGATCATTGGCATGTTATTACCGAGGGTGACTTTCAACCTATTCAAATGAATCCGGAAACTAAAAAGGATGAAATAGTTTCTTATGATAAACAAAGTGATGAACTTAAAAGGAAATTAGCCTAAAATAATGAGGCTAAAATGATGATTTATAATGCTTTGCCTAAAAAGGAATTTGAAAGAATTTTCATGTGTAATACGGCAAAAGATATTTGGAAAACTTTGTTAGTCACTCACCAAGGTAATAACCAAGTCAAAGAGAACAAGATAGATCTTCTTGTTCAACAATATGAACAATTTTCCATTACGGAAGATGAGTCAATAGATAATGTTTTTGCTAGATTTAATACTATTATTACTAGTCTTAAAGCTCTTGATGAAGGTTACTCTAGTAAGAATTATGTTAGGAAGTTCCTTAGAGCTCTACATCCTAAATGGAGAGCAAAGGTCACCGCCATAGAAGAGTCAAAGGACTTGGCGATGTTGTCACTCGATGAACTAATAGGAAACTTGAAAGTTCACGAGATGATAATCAAGAAGGACTCCGACATAGTCAAAGGCAAAAGCGAGAGAGTTAGATCTCTAGCATTGAAAGCCAAGAAGGAGACTAGTGATGAGGAATGTTCGAGTTCCGATAGTGAAGATGAAGAATATGCACTAGCCGTTAGAAACTTTAGAAAGTTCTTTAGGAGGAAAGGTAGATTTCCTAGACAACCTCGCGATGAAAGGAGGTCATTTCAAAAGAATCGTGATGAAAGGAAAGGGACAACTGATAGGAAATGCTATAGATGTGGAGATACTAATCATCTCATAGGAGAATGTCCTAAACCACCGAACTCCAACAACCAAAGAGCTTTTATAGGAGGCTCTTGGGGTGATAGCGGTGAAGAAGAAGAGAAGAAGCTTAACGATGAAACATGCCTAATGGCTCAAGCTTCTAACGAGGTACATTCCGACTCTTCTTATTATAGTGATAATAATTCGTCAATAGATGATAGTGAATTGCATGACGAATACAACAAACTATGTGTAGTTAGTACTAAGATCTTAGGTAGAAACAAAAAGCTAAAATTAAAACTAAAAGAACTAGAACTACAAGTTTTAGAATTAAAAGATCATGTCAAGAGACTTGAGAAAAACAAAGAAGTAGACTTAGGATGTGGGTCATGTATAAGTCTTCAAGTAGAAAATGAAAGGCTTAAAGAAAACGCTTTAAGAATCATTAAGTTTGATGAAGGAACCAAAACACTTAATGATATACTTGAAAACATTAGATATAGTGAACATGACCGTGCGGGTTTAGGATTTGACCCAAATCAGGCTTCTACAAGTGGTACTAAACAAGTAAAATTTGTAATGCCTAAAATGTCTAAGTCTGAAGGTGATGGCACCACTAAAGGTACAGACGGCACCACTAAATTTAGTGGTACCGTGGTACCGTCTGGTGCTGAAGACAAAACTGGGTCAATTCTGAAAAATAATTTAAGTCCTAAACCAAGTCACGTAGTTATAAATAGTACTAGAGTGTCTACACCAAGTAAAGAGGAAGCCAAAGGCTTTTACAAACCATTGTCATCTCCCAAACATGGATTTGTAAAGCGTGACACTAGGTCGACTACTCCTCCACCTAGAAAAATAAATTCTCCCAAACCTCGGTCTAGAACTCCTCTACCGAGAGGTAACCTTAGAAGACAAAATCATCCAAGTAACTTTCCCGTAACTTGGAATGAACGCCAACAACAAAGTTACTTACCATGGGAAATGTGTCCTCCATTCTCACATCCTAAACTGACGCAACAAATGCGTAGGATGTTTAACTCTAACAACTTTGGACCCATGAGATATTGGGGACCAGATCTTTGAACTTCTGTTTTGCTAGGAAAACAAGACTGTAAATAAATTTTGGAGTCTAATAAATGGAGTATGATTTGTGATCAAACAAATCTTGCGACAAAATAGTTAAGTCGTGTCTCATATGCTTAACATTCAACAAAGGTAGTCCAATCTTCTAGTTTTAAGAGTAACACCTCAGGCACAGGTACGCTTTCTTAAAACACCCTTTGTTAGTAGAAATGCTTGGAATGAAGTAGTGTTAGTATCTAACATAGTAGGCACTATCACAAAGAAACAAAGATTCACAATTCATCATGACGAACTCAACTTGTCCAGAAATGTACGATGATCGATCTAAGATCATGCGTGACAAGTTTGAAACGAAAATGATGAGTGAATTAAGTTTCTTCCCTAGCCCGTAGATAACTCAACCTAAATAAAGTATCCCCATAAACTTTAGTATACCATATATATAAGATACTTAGATTATATTAACGCCCATATACACAAATACAAATCTCACAAGAGATGATGAAGGTGAGTGAGTGGATATTACTAAGTTAGGGGCATAATAGGTAAAGTAGTTTACCTAACAGCAAGTAGGTCCATTATCATGAATAGTGCTTGGCTTTGTGCCCACTTGTAAGAAGTGCCCCAAAACTTCTTACATCAAAGTGTTTGA
Organism: Artemisia tridentata subsp. tridentata; assembly: GCA_021014915.2. Taxonomy (NCBI): domain Eukaryota; kingdom Viridiplantae; phylum Streptophyta; class Magnoliopsida; order Asterales; family Asteraceae; genus Artemisia; species Artemisia tridentata. Next base: position 103,959,083 of record CP139502.1, on the reverse strand, counting down.
TGTATCATCAGATACATCAAAGGTACTACACACTTGAGATTACGATATCTCAAGGAGATTGATGTAGAAAATGTTTCTATACCAACTCTGATAATGAGAGAGTAAATGTGGATTGAAACATAGAGAGTAATGTTTGTACCTTCATAGGTTGATTAACAAACTTCTTGGTTCCCCAAGAAACAAACTTGTAACACCCCAACCCGATAAGGGCAAAGGTGTCACAAATACGGATTCTTATCAGAACAGATATAAGCATACGACATACATAATACAATAGAATTCAATGGTTACAAAGGAAATATGAAATTACAGGATTCCAATACAATGATTTCTAAGTCTAACACGAGTTCTTCTAACCATCATCAATAGCTAATCCCAAGCTGCTAGTAAATTCTTCTATGTCCAATATACTCTCTAATCAATAACCCAGCTTCCAACTAAACCTGCCGCACACGAAAAGAAAACGTGCGGCTGAGCTTAAAAAGCCCAGTGAACAGATATAACGATAACAAGCAGTAACGGTAAAAAATAGCGAAGTAAAAGAATGAATACCACAAGAGTCAGGAACAGTTATATAAAAATTATACAGATATAACATGATTAACACTTGCTACAGAAAATAAGTATAAACACGTAATCCAAGATCCTACCACATACCAGGTCAGATCAAATCAAGTAAAGTGTTAAATCACATACCCGGTTGCTGGTGACAGTAATAATAATGGAAAGCAAAGGTAATCAGGTTATAAGGTTACAAGGTGCAGGGTAACAGAAATCCTCTACGAGCCCAGAAACATGAACATGAAATCATAATCATACCGCCATGCAGAGAGATGTTCCTCTCACTAATCCCAGAAATCAGAAATATGGAGTGATCAGCTCCCAGAGTTGTGAAAGACGTGTATCGCACACACCATCAGTCACCATGAATAACATAACATAACGTGAACATGAACAGAAACAAATCTAGGATGCATCCATACGCCCCTGGTGGCCATAACTCCCAACACACCAAATAAAATACAGAAAAGGGACGGGACAGGTCATCACTCTCCTGCCCTAGAGTCATGCCATCGGTGCATCGACTGACATGGACATGAAACCCTCATGCCTAGTGAGTGGCTCGTAGTATCAGACTGTGGGTTAAGGTCAGGTATCATGTATCATGTGTCAGGTGTCATGTCTCAGAAATCAGTACCATGTATCGAGAATCATGTATCAGGAATCAGTATCATGTATCAGAAATCCGTATCATGTATCAGAAATCAGTATCATGTATCAGAAATCAGTATCATGTATCAGGTGTCGGGTGTCAGGTATTCAGGTGTCAGGTTCAAGTATCAAGTGTTAGGTTCAAGTATTCAGGTTTATGGCAAGGTATTAAGTATTTAATTTAGTTGCATAAGTCAATTCCCATTTCAGAATATCAGAAGTTCATATCAGAGGCTCATATCAGGAGGGTCATAACAGTAGGTCAATATCATAATGGTTCAATATCAGAAGGGTTTAATATCAGAAAGATCATATATCAGAAAGATCATCAATCAGAAAGATCATATATCAGAAAGGTCATGTCAAAAGTTCATAATATCATGAAAGAGACAAGCAAGGTTCACAGAACAAGGAAACATAGCAATAAATCAGGAATCAGAAAATAGGTTCAATATTGAAAGGTCCAATGTCAGAAGGGTCAAGTATCAGGGAGTTCAAAATCAGAAGGTTCATAACAAGGTTCAATTTAAAGGTTTATATTAAAAGTTCCTATCATAGTTCAAAAAGTAGTCTTTTAAAACGGCTTTCATGTAAGTGATCCATAAAACAGTCTTCATAAAGTAGGTCCTTTAAAGAACGTTTTCAAAACATTTTCACATGTAATTAAGAAGAGTTTTTTTTTTTACATTTAGTTATAAAATCTTATGAACCTTCAATGTATCCCAGAGTCTGTATATTCATATTACAGGTAGTGAACAGGTCATATCATGTATCAAAAGAAATAAAGCACGGTTCATGTATTAAGGAAGACATAACAAAGGCATAGATTCAAGTAGGAAAGCCCCATATAAAAGGCTCAGATCATAACCAACTAGTATACATAATGAAGAACAAATCAGGGTATGAGAAAACATAACAACTGCTCAGAGAAATACTAAGATGAATCATGGATACTGAATGAAATGAGGAAGAGGACACCCATACTGAAAAAGGGCAGAATATCTGTACCTTAGCACCCGAATCAAAGGATGATCAATGACAGACAATGGATCACTCCCTCTTCACACCTAGAGGAGTCAAGACAGAATTACTAAAGATCCCACTTTCCATATCAAGTAACTTTCTATTTTAGGCAGGTTTCCTTATTTGGCAAGTTTTCATACTTTAGGGTTTCAATGTAATTCTTCCAAAGTTAAAGGTTAAATATGTAATTATCACATTCATTCATTTTAATCCTTCATTTATTCAGAATGTACATCTTCAATACTTCAAGTTTTCCAAAATTACATTTTATACCCTTAGTTTACAAAATTTCCATTTAAACCTCTTAATTCATAATTCTACACTTTAAAACCTTATCTTATCCATAATTATCAAACAAGCCTCATATTTTATCAAAATATAGAATATGACATCAGAATTACTTATTGTACGAATCCAGCCCCTCAAGTTCTAGAAATTTCGCATTTAGTCCCTTAAGTTTACAAAACTTATAATTTAAATCATAATTCTATATTAATTACATATTAAGCCCATAAATACTCAAATTTACCCAAAAACCTTTACCCAAAACATCATAATTTACCCAGAATAACTTCAACTTTTCAGAATTTACACTTTTAGTCCCTCTAGTATAATTAATTACAAATCATGCCCTTTAATTACCATTTATTCATTATCTTGCAATATTTACACATATGGACCTTATGTTATATTTTTCCCACATTCTCCCAGATCTAGGATGACTTATAAAAATAACCCAAAAGTTTGGAAAATTACAAAACACACCCTTCTTAATTAATTTCCAATCGTATATACTTTTTAAAATGAAATTACAAGCCCTAATTAAACCAATCATTAAGCCATCATTTGAACATCATTATAAAATAATTAAAAGACCAGAACCAAACCCTAATCAGAAAACCTACGTCGATTAACTTTTTATTTCTTTTTCTATCTTTATTTTCTAAAACCCGGTTTGACAAACAATTCCCCATAATTCGTATAAGCTTCCTAAATTCAAACCAACATTTTTCCCAGGTTATAAGATGTATATAGAACTCATAAAAATTATAAAACCAACTCAGAAAAATTGCATAGCATATATTTGATTTTAGGTACGTTTTAGACCCCCAATAATTACAACGACTCATTTAGGCCTCAATAAATCATTCTATCATTTTTCCCAGATCATACACATCATATTAGGTCTAAATAAAATAAACATGGCACCCAGAAAATTCGTAACACATATTTTGGATTTTAGGTGTGTTTTAATCAATTAAATTCAAAACGACATAAAAACTTTGCATGATTCGAATTTCCCATTTTTCCTGAGTCTAATATGATGTAAGGAATGTAAGAAAAATATAAAATGAATTTTAGAACGAGTGGGACAAAGATTGGCGAATTAATACCTATCGAGTGGAATAGAACAAGAATTTTCGATGCTCCTTGAATCCGGCCCTTATAAATCATGATGCTATTTTTCTAGGCTTCCTTAGATCATGTAAAATACTAGAAAAATGAGCTTGGACTCCAGAAAATTCGTGTGAACAATGGGAGGATTATTTTGTGTGTTTGTTCTATGCGGCTAGGGTTTCTTGGTTGTAATTGTGATTTATGGAATTAAGGCTGAGTCAAAGGGGGGAGGCAGACCAGAAAAACGTCCCACATAATGACCCATTCAATGAGTATAATTGCCATACTTAAATTTGTATTAAATGTATTTAATTCTATATTTTAAAATTCAATTAAAATCATAATACTAAATAAATATCCATTCGGTTGAAAGAGGGGTATTTTGGTCATTTTGTAACTTGTAAAAATGTTAATCGTGATTGTCAAAATTATTTGTTATTATATCTTGACCATTTCCAGAAGTTCGGGATCGATTCGGTACTTTATAAGTTAAATATTAAATTTTTAAGATCATAGGGGCAATTTGGTCTTTTTACCATGTTTTAGAATTTCTGGTATTACAACTTCTTCCCCACTAACAGAAAAATTTCGTCCTCGAAATTTGCAGGAAGCAGGGAGAAAGAGAACAGAATACTCATACGGAATGCGAACAAGAATTTTCAAATTGAATTCAACTGTATCAACGGTAGGGAGTTCTACATGACTTCAAGATTTACAACTTAGGTCAACAGAATGAAAACGGAAGTCCAACTCATCCAGATATTTAACGAACGAAGGTAGAGTATACGCATAGGTAGAATGAACCTAAGGTCTCACTAGTCACAGAAAATCCATCGGGAATCAAGTTCTGAACTTCTTAGGTACTTCCCAAGATATCCTATGGCCACAATGAGGGCACGTTATATGGTGTAAGTATTATCACGTTAATAATACCAGCACCACATAAGTATGCCTTCATGATGATCATACTTTATCTCAAGTCGTAACAATCACCTGTCTTAGTCCACTTAATACTTCTACAGTCTCAGAGGTTAACCCAAGCAATGTCATAGCAAAGCACGAATCAGAGTAATGCGGAAACGATGATACTTAAATACCTTATATTCTACCCATTCCTCACCGGTCAAAACTTAAGTTCATATCAGGGAATCCTAAAGCAAGTCCTCAAGGTGTTCTCCTATGTTCTTACAGTGGAAGCCTAATGGTCCTAAACGCACAGGACAGGGTAAATGTATTACAAGTCGTCAACCTGTCTCTGATACCATAAATTGTAACACCCCAACCCGACAAGGGCAAAGGTGTCACAAATATGGATTCTTATCAGAACAGATATAAGCATACGACATACATAATACAATAGAATTCAATGGTTACAAAGGAAATATGAAATTACAGGATTCCAATACAATGATTTCTAAGTCTAACACGAGTTCTTCTAACCATCATCAATAGCTAATCCCAAGCTGCTAGTAAATTCTTCTATGTCCAATATACTCTCTAATCAATAACCCAGCTTCCAACTAAACCTGCCGCACACGAAAAGAAAACGTGCGGCTGAGCTTAAAAAGCCCAGTGAACAGATATAACGATAACAAGCAGTAACGGTAAAAAATAGCGAAGTAAAAGAATGAATACCACAAGAGTCAGGAACAGTTATATAAAAATTATACAGATATAACATGATTAACACTTGCTACAGAAAATAAGTATAAACACGTAATCCAAGATCCTACCACATACCAGGTCAGATCAAATCAAGTAAAGTGTTAAATCACATACCCGGTTGCCGGTGACAGTAATAATAATGGAAAGCAAAGGTAATCAGGTTATAAGGTTACAAGGTGCAGGGTAACAGAAATCCTCTACGAGCCCAGAAACATGAACATGAAATCATAATCATACCGCCATGCAGAGAGATGTTCCTCTCACTAATCCCAGAAATCAGAAATATGGAGTGATCAGCTCCCAGAGTTGTGAAAGACGTGTATCGCACACACCATCAGTCACCATGAATAACATAACATAACGTGAACATGAACAGAAACAAATCTAGGATGCATCCATACGCCCCTGGTGGCCATAACTCCCAACACACCAAATAAAATACAGAAAAGGGACGGGACAGGTCATCACTCTCCTGCCCTAGAGTCATGCCATCGGTGCATCGACTGACATGGACATGAAACCCTCATGCCTAGTGAGTGGCTCGTAGTATCAGACTGTGAGTTAAGGTCAGGTATCATGTATCATGTGTCAGGTGTCATGTCTCAGAAATCAGTACCATGTATCGAGAATCATGTATCAGGAATCAGTATCATGTATCAGAAATCCGTATCATGTATCAGAAATCAGTATCATGTATCAGAAATCAGTATCATGTATCAGGTGTCGGGTGTCAGGTATTCAGGTGTCAGGTTCAAGTATCAAGTGTTAGGTTCAAGTATTCAGGTTTATGGCAAGGTATTAAGTATTTAATTTAGTTGCATAAGTCAATTCCCATTTCAGAATATCAGAAGTTCATATCAGAGGCTCATATCAGGAGGGTCATAACAGTAGGTCAATATCATAATGGTTCAATATCAGAAGGGTTTAATATCAGAAAGATCATATATCAGAAAGATCATCAATCAGAAAGATCATATATCAGAAAGGTCATGTCAAAAGTTCATAATATCATGAAAGAGACAAGCAAGGTTCACAGAACAAGGAAACATAGCAATAAATCAGGAATCAAAAAATAGGTTCAATATTGAAAGGTCCAATGTCAGAAGGGTCAAGTATCAGGGAGTTCAAAATCAGAAGGTTCATAACAAGGTTCAATTTAAAGGTTTATATTAAAAGTTCCTATCATAGTTCAAAAAGTAGTCTTTTAAAACGGCTTTCATGAAAGTGATCCTCAAAACAGTCTTCATAAAGTAGGTCCTTTAAAGAACGTTTTCAAAACATTTTCACATGTAATTAAGAAGAGTTTTTTTTTTTACATTTAGTTATAAAATCTTATGAACCTTCAATGTATCCCAGAGTCTGTATATTCATATTACAGGTAGTGAACAGGTCATATCATGTATCAAAAGAAATAAAGCACGGTTCATGTATTAAGGAAGACATAGCAAAGGCATAGATTCAAGTAGGAAAGCCCCATATAAAAGGCTCAGATCATAACCAACTGGTATACATAATGAAGAACAAATCAGGGTATGAGAAAACATAACAACTGCTCAGAGAAATACTAAGATGAATCATGGATACTGAATGAAATGAGGAAGAGGACACCCTTACTGAAAAAGGGCAGAATATCTGTACCTTAGCACCCGAATCAAAGGATGATCAATGACAGACAATGGATCACTCCCTCTTCACACCTAGAGGAGTCAAGACAGAATTACTAAAGATCCCACTTTCCATATCAAGTAACTTTCTATTTTAGGCAGGTTTCCTTATTTGGCAAGTTTTCATACTTTAGGGTTTCAATGTAATTCTTCCAAAGTTAAAGGTTAAATATGTAATTATCACATTCATTCATTTTAATCCTTCATTTATTCAGAATGTACATCTTCAATACTTCAAGTTTTCCAAAATTACATTTTATACCCTTAGTTTACAAAATTTCCATTTAAACCTCTTAATTCATAATTCTACACTTTAAAACCTTATCTTATCCATAATTATCAAACAAGCCTCATATTTTATCAAAATACAGAATATGACATCAGAATTACTTATTGTACGAATCCAGCCCCTCAAGTTCTAGAAATTTCGCATTTAGTCCCTTAAGTTTACAAAACTTATAATTTAAATCATAATTCTATATTAATTACATATTAAGCCCATAAATACTCAAATTTACCCAAAACACCTTTAACATCATAATTTACCCAGAATAACTTCAACTTTCCAGAATTTACACTTTTAGTCCCTCTAGTTTAATTAATTACAAATCATGCCCTTTAATTACCATTTATTCATTATCTTGCAATATTTACACATATGGACCTTATGTTATATTTTTCCCACATTCTCCCAGATCTAGGATGACTTATAAAAATAACCCAAAAGTTTGGAAAATTACAAAACACAACCTTCTTATTTAATTTCCAATCGTATATACTTTTTAAAATGAAATTACAAGCCCTAATTAAACCAATCATTAAGCCATCATTTGAACATCATTATAAAATCATTAAAAGACCAGAACCAAACCCTAATCAGAAAACCTACATCGATTAACTTTTTATTTCTTTTTCTATCTTTATTTTCTAAAACCCGGTTTGACAAACAATTCCCCATAATTCGTATAAGCTTCCTAAATTCAAACCAACATTTTTCCCAGGTTATAAGATGTATATAGAACTCATAAAAATTATAAAACCAACTCAGAAAAATCGCATAGCATATATTTTATTTTAGGTACATTTTAGACCCCCAATAATTACAACGACTCATTTACGCCTCAATAAATCATTCTATCATTTTTCCCAGATCATACACATCATATTAGGTCTAAATAAAATAAACATGGCACCCAGAAAATTCGTAACACATATTTTGGATTTTAGGTGTGTTTTAATCAATTAAATTCAAAACGACATAAAAACTTTGCATGATTCGAATTTCCCTTTTTTCCTGAGTCTAATATGATGTAAGGAATGTAAGAAAAATATAAAATGAATTTTAGAACAAGTGGGACAAAGATTGGCGAATTAATACCTATCGAGTGGAATAGAACAAGAATTTTCGATGCTCCTTGAATCCGGACCTTATAAATCATGATGCTATTTTTCTAGGCTTCCTTAGATCGTGTAAAATACCAGAAAAATGAGCTTGGACTCCAGAAAATTCGTGTGAACAATGGGAGGATTATTTTGTGTGTTTGTTCTATGCGGCTAGGGTTTCTTGGTTGTAATTGTGATTTATGGAATTAAGGCTGAGTCAAAGGGGGGAGGGAGACCAGAAAAACGTCCCACATAATGACCCATTCAATGAGTATAATTGCCATACTTAAATTTGTATTAAATGTATTTAATTCTATATTTTAAAATTCAATTAAAATCATAATACTAAATAAATATCCATTCGGTTGAAAGAGGGGTATTTTGGTCATTTTGTAACTTGTAAAAATGTTAATCGTGATTGTCAAAATTATTTGTTATTATATCTTGACCATTTCCAGAAGTTCGGGATCGATTCGGTACTTTATAAGTTAAATATTAAATTTTTAAGATCATAGGGGCAATTTGGTCTTTTTACCATGTTTTAGAATTTCAGGTATTACAAAACTACTCTTGTTGTATCCATGGCCGAAGCCGAGTACGTAATCGCCGGAAAGGCATGACAACAAACACTATGGATAAGACAACCCCTTATGAAGAGTAGCAGTCAAGATGCCATTAGACTTGACCGGGAACCCTGTAGTTTGCTCATGAATGAAGCTCATCGAAGTACGTCATCTCCTCTGTCACGAGAATGTCAAAAGAGAAATCTTTCCTTTGAAAAATCTCTCTTAAAAGACAACATCGTCAATTCTCTAATCCATACGTTCTTGTCACCTCCCTTATGACTATTTGAATATTTCACTGGAAATATTAACGTCATCTTTCACGTCTCATCATATGACTTCTCAAGTAATTCCTCTCATCCCGCTCATGACTATTTCAATATTTCTATGGAAATATTAAAGTCATCCCTCGCGTCATACCTTATAACCTTTCATCCCCTCTTATGACTGTTTGAATATTTCACTGGAAATATTAACGTCATCTTTCACGTCTCATCATATGACTTCTCAAGTCATTCCTCTCATCCCGCTCATGACTATTTCAATATCTCTATGGAAATATTAAAGTCATCCCTCGCGTCATACCTTATAACCTTTTTATCCCTTCTATGACCTCTCAAAAGTTTCATAGGAAACATTGAAGTCATTCTCTACAAATGACCCATGACTCTTTATGTCATCTTTCTCACTCGTCTCATGACTTTTAGAAATTTCTCTAAGAAATTCTAAGTCATTCCCTTTCTACTCGTCACATGACTTCTTGAATATTTCACGGGAAATATTAAGTCATTCCTTGAGTCTCGTATTCCGACTAATTAAATATTTCATGGGAAATATTATAGTCATCCACCAAAACACGACTCATAACTTCTATTTATTTCACGGGAAATATTAGAAGTCAACCCTCATCCAATGACAACTTAGTCAATTTCCTTGGAAACACTAAGGTCACTCCTTGTCATCCCGCTTAATCATTTTCGTCAAAAAGTTTATTAGGTATAAACTTTTTCCTCGTGTCAAAAAGTCTTGCTAAATAAGTAAGATTAATCAGCCAATAGTCAAAACAGAAGAAAAATGGCTCAATCAGACATACGGCTCCACTAAATAGTCACGGCTACACTAATGTTTAGTGGAACCGTGGTGCCGTGCATCTGAAAAACGCGCCCATTTCTTTTCTTCTTCTGCACAGCCTTTTCAAATAAACCCAAAACCATTTCTTCTCGTTGTCAAAACCAAACCCAAACACCATAATTCAATTAAACTCTTGCAAATCAAGATTGAGGCATTGGAATCAACAAATCCTAATCACAACAACACTAATTGTAAGTAAATCATTCTGAATTTCTTTCAATTTGAGTCTAGGGTTTGTTTTTTAGCATACATCCGAATTGGGGATTTTCAAATTTTGCTAAACTTTTGTCAAATTAAGACTAGGATTAGACAATGTAGCATTCACATGATTCCCTAAACCTAGGATTTTCATAAACCCATTTATGTTGCAAAACCTAGTCCAAATTAAATCACTAAAATCGGATTATGATTGATTGCTTGTAGTGGAATCATGTTTAGGATAATTAAAATTGGATTAGGAACAATTCACATTGAAGCTTTTCAAACTTAAGCCTTTTGGCACCACGATGAGTCGTTTGCCAAACACCCCAATTCGATCATTTTTCGAAAAACTTCACAAGTCTAGGATCATGAAACCTTTTTCATGCATTGTTGATGCAAATTAAAAACATTTTTGCATGCATACATGAACTCTCAAGTATGGATCGAATTACATAATTTATATGTATTGTTCGACACACTTGATTGAGCAAAATTGAAGTTAGGAGCGTTTGGGTAATCTTATTAGGATTATTTTAGAGTCAAGATTACCGCACCTCCACATTGTTTGCATTTAGGCACACACACACATTCAAAATGGGATCACTAAAATGCAACAAGTTAACATACAAAATTATATTTTTTTTTTGTAGGTAACAATGCCTCGAAACGATTATCAAGATACCAAACCATACATTCTTCGTACATTAGAAAATCTAACCATTCCAGATGAGCAAAAAGCTTATCTTACCAAAGTCCAAAATCGATATATACACGAAGGTCGTGTGGTCGATGCCCATTTTGTTCTCTTGGATAATATCCAAGAATGTTTTCCCACTATTGACTTTGACTGTCTATACAAAATAAACTGTCAAATTTGTCCTCATTTTGTCCTCGAGTTTTATAGTCGAGTCCGTACCTTCACTGATGATGATGGTAATGTCTTTCTTGATTTTTGGATTCAAAACCAAAATATCATCCTGTCTGTCTCCGAGATTGGTCAAATTCTCGGTGTTCCTGCATATGGTCAGTGTGCATACACTGAAGACCATTCTCTTGAGTCTCTTTTCTACAACCTTGAGAATGAAGGTACCTATCGCACTGAAATTCCCAACCTCGAGTCCATCAAACAAGTCATCCAAACACCTCGAGTCGTCCACACGTATCAAAAGCGTGATGGTTCAATTGTCCACCTTGACCCAAACCGTATCTATCTCAAAGAACTTCTTCCCGACCTTAGAAATTGGGAACTCCTTCTACGTGAGAACGTGTTGAGCCTTGCAGGCAACCGTGATCACGTCTTGGCGAGTCTCGCCCACATGCTCTATTGTCTTAGTATCGAGGAACCATATAACCTCGCATACTATATGGTCAAACGGATGGCCAATATTCATAGTCGTTCGGATAAGCTCATGCCATATAGTATGTTGCTTACTCGTCTTTTCAATTGGGTCATGGAAACTTTTCCTAATCTCCGTAGTGTCGACTATGTCCTAGTCAATCCGGTCATGAAACCTCTTGGTGGACCACAACGTCGCACAAAGAAACGTAAGGACAAAGGGTCCAAACGTGGTCGTAAATCCACTTCCGATATTTCCCTTTCTTCTTCCTCCTTCGGTCATAGTTCGTCATCTCAACCGATGGATGAGGACGATGATGAGTTAAACGAAGAAGGAACGTCAACGTCTCGTCCTAATACCCCCTCTCCCGACACCTACTTTCGTAACCTCGATACTTCATCGTTCCAACGAACCACCGACCTTCAATTCGGCGAAACCAACCTATCTGCCGTAATGAGAAGGCAAACTACGATGTATAACCGACAAGTGTCGATGCATGAGCAAACTATCGGGGGATTCAAGTCCATCGGCAAGGCGATCAAAGGGCTCGGGAACAAGATTAAAAAGTTGGGGAAGAAAAGAGACTAGATTGGATTAGCTTGAGGAGTACTACTAACTTAAGTATTATTAAGCTATTATAAATAAGGTCATGGCAATGTCCATCATACATTAACTAGCTTGAAGTGTTCTCTTTTAACACTTCACACTTGAACATGGTTAATTTGCTTAGTTAATTAACCTTTATGTTAATCAATCTTGCCTAGTTCATGCATGTTATCTTATTTTATTACATGCACTAGATGTTAAAATTGCTAGAACTCATGCATGCTTAATAGTTGCCTAAATATATAGATGATCACATGATCATGTTAGTTGCTAGTTGAAACTAGCTTTAGGAATTCTATGTGTTTAGTGGTTTGAGGCTTTGAGATTTGCAGCCAATGGATTCCCCAGAAATTTCCCCATTTAGGCTGCCTAAAACCAACAGACCTGGAAAGAAGGTCAAATGGAGGCCACGGCTCCACTAAATAGGCGACGGCTCCACTAAATTTAGTGGTGCCGTGGTACCGTGCCTCTGGAAGACGAAAAATACAATTCTCTTCCACTTTTTGACTTTCTTTCCCTGAAAATCTGCAAACACAACCTGATTCCCATGCACCCAAATCCCCAAATCCAACATCCTTTTCAACCTTGCATGTCTTTGATTTGGCTATTTAAGCTAACATCATGCATTGCCATCCTTACACCTTCACACTCACCATACAACCACCATGTCTTCCACCATTGCTTCAACCTCACACAAAAACAAGAAACCAAGATTCAACATCAAACCAACCAATCAAACCACTCTTGTTGATCAATGGATCAAAAGTGTTCACACACCACAAACCTCAACCAAACCTTCCAATGATGAAGATGATATACACACACCCATAACCTCTACCAAATCATCATCTTCCTTCACTACACCCCAAGCTCCATCCAAGGCAACCTCAATCAAACCAACATCCTCATCCTCCACCACCATTGGAACCAACACACATTCACCTCAACCAAGTCCCATTCCATCACTAGCCTTAACACTTAACTCATCACCATCAACTTCCCTTGAAGTGGGAACCAACACATCATCCTCATCACTTTCACCATCACCACAACCTCTAGCTCTCACCCTAACCTTATCACCAATCACTCCTTTTGAGTTTGGGAGCAACACATCATCATCTTCCCTATCACCATCACCTCAACCTTTAATGGGTCATCCCATCCTTTATCCCCTACAACCATACACCTTTAGTTGTGCTTGTTGCCATCACAACCTAGAACTCATCATGAACCTTAGAGATGAGCTTAGCTTTAGGTTCTCATACCTAGAACACCTCCTCACACCACCCATAGGACCCATCATCCTTCCACCTCCTCCACCACACAATAGCTCAAACTAAACATGGTTATGTTTAGTCCCTCCAATAAATGCTTAGGAACCCTTTTGAAGTTGGAAGCAAATCTTGAAGCCTCATATTACTATTGATGTTTTAGTGTCTTCTTGTTATTTTAATTTGCTTTCTTATTGTAGTCATACTCATGTATGACATTTATTTTACTTTTAATGGGCATTCATGTGGTTGTTTTATTTTTTGGCTACTTGGCTAATTTTCTTCTTGTGTGGTTGGATATTTTTCTTAAGTGCTACTTGTTAGATATTGTACATGTGTTATCTAACTTTGTTTTGTAGCATACACCATTGCTCGATTCCTTGGTGTTCTCCAAATGAGGGGGAGTATACATCAAGGGGGAGCCTTAGTCACCTTTTTGATTAGACAAAAAGGGGGAGAAATGGGAGTAAACTCATTAAAAACTTGTTAAAACTAATTTTAACTTAAAATGAGTTTATATTTTGTCATCATCAAAAAGGGGGAGATTGTTGATGCAAATAATGTTCTAAAAACGTTATTTATATCTTTCGATTACTTCACGTTTTGAGGATGACAAAATGTGAAATCACGTTACGTTAAAATTAACGTAAACAAGTTTTTAATCGGAAGATCCCGTTTCTACGCAAATCACTCTAGAACAAATTTATTTGTGTTTTGAGACTTCACATTTTAATGGGACAAAACATTTTTTCAAAAATACACATGACAAATTATTTTTGAAATATTAAGAAATGTTTTAATGGAAAAATAAGTTTGAAAATCACAACAGCTATTTTTCCCCCCAAAATCAGCTCCAACCTTCCCCAAATAAGTTTTCACCAGAAAAGACAAAATTTGGAGCGTCCTAGTCTAGGACGGCTCCACGGTTCCACTAAATTTAGTGGAGCCGTGGCATGTTTAGTGGAGCCGTCCGTACAAAATTTTCTGTAACGTTCAGATTTTTCTTGCCTATAAAAACCAACCCCATTCACAGTTTTTAGGCACCCTTTCACACAGAAAAACTTCTGAGTTTAAACCTCTCACACCTTTCTCTTCTTTATATTATTCAGATTAGTTTTCTTTTGTTTTAAGAGTGATCCAATCATCCACCAAGAGATCCTCTTCATTCCTCTTTATTAGCAAGAGAAGAACACAAGTATCCAAGCTGATACAAGGTGTTATCATTCCTCTTCATTAGCAAGAGAAGAACACAAGTATCCAAGTTGATACAAGGTGTTATCATTCCTCTTCATTAGCAAGAGAAGAACACAAGTATCCAAGTTGATACAAGGTGTTATCATTCCTCTTCATTAGCAAGAGAAGAACTCAAAGTATTCAAGAAGATACAAGAGTTATAGTTGTTAGGTTTTTGTAACACTTGTTACAACCTTGTTGTATCATAGCATACATCAAGTTTATTTATCTTTTGTGAGTGAGAGTGAAGATCAAGTGTGATCTTATAGAGATAGTGGATATCTCTTAAAGCCATTGGGCTTGTGTGATTGATCAAGAAGATCAAGGGTCGATAGATTAGTGTTAGTTGAGAGAGTGTTGATCATTGTGATCGTGTTCAGATCTTGGTGATCTCGTGTAGCCATTGGGCTTGATTGATTGGTCACGTGGACCTTGGTAGATTGGTGCTAGCTAAGATTAGCACTCGACATTTAGCTTAGTGTCGCTAATAGGATAAGCGACGTGTACGATTTTCTCCGCCTGAAGGGAGGTTGTTGATATAGTGTTTGAAACTCTCGAGTGTGGTACTCGGGGAGTGGAGTAGGGCGAAGAAGAGCTTCGTAGCCGAACCACTATAAATCCTTTGTCTCGGTTTGATCTTTTCAACTCTACTCTTTACTTTTATTATTTACCATTTGTTAGCTTAGTGTGAAGTTCATATTGGTGTTGATTGATTACACATAGAGTTCGAATCAAAGTTTTCAATAGCAAACTTTTAAAACAAGATTTTTTAAAAGAAATTAAAACCGGTAAACTATTCAACCCCGCTTCTAGTTTCCCACATACACGATTATTTTGGGAAGTTATCTCGCATACTGTAGCATACAGTGACCCTCCAAGCTATTTGATTTTATCAAGAAAAGTGAAGTAATCACTTCCTGACACTTACTGGGAATTTATTTGCAAAACCGAGAGGTCATCTCGCTTTTTCGAAAAATGCGACATCACACGCGTACCGACACCATGTTAGTTTTGGATTAAGTCCAATAATTATTTTTCGGAGTCAATTGTATTGTTTTATAAAAACGTTCATGAAATTTTATTTTTCGCATTATTACTCGAAAACACCAAATCAGGTTGCCACGATTTTATTTTAGCTCAACGGGACACGGGGTACGTGAGGTAAAAATAAAACAAAACTTATCTCTTTTAACCTAACCTTAGTCACCCCACTCTTACCCACATACCCCAAGCAAAAGTCGACGTACAATGTTACTTTTGTTTATTCAATTTTCGATCAGTTTTTTTTTGGAAGATGATCGGGTCCATTTATTTGGTTAATTTCTCCTGATATTCACTTTCTCACCGACAAACATTGTTGTCGTTAATAATAAAGATAATGGGTTGTTAGAATTACTTTATGCTTCTTTAATTAAGTGACTATTGTTTAGGTCATCCCATATACAGTTATGCTATCCCTATTTCTCTATAGCTTCCACAATGTCCAAGACTCCTTTTCAGGTTTGCAGAATATATATCACCATCACATTTCTCCTTTTTGACCATCCTCCCTCCTCTCAAAGAAAAGTCAAGGGCTTGCCTTGAAGACCGCCAAGAATGGTGACTTTTGCTCAAAACAGTCTCCCCCTTTATCGAAGCAAAGAAAGGCAGTATAATTTACTTGCTCTTCTTCTCTATTTAATCTACCCCCACGATTCACAGAAAACCTCCCAACTTAAATTTTATTCATTAAAAATCGAAGGGATAGTTGGGGTGGTTTTCCTGCTTGGATCGGGCTGGGATTATGCGTACTCAACTCCTTCTGGGTCTCTCCTTGTCGGTCGAACTATACCACTGTAAGGTTTATTCGGGTTCCTTCTTGATTCATTATTATTGATTTTATTATACATTGGAATCTTGAGTTGTGTTCCCTGAAAAACCGATTGAATCTTGTCTAACTTGTGGATATAAAACTCAAACAAACTTGTTTTTGATACTCATATTCATGTGGTTAAACCTCTATTTTAAAAGGGCGATTGTTTGTTTTATGAATCGAGTCGGGTATAGAACCCATCTGAAATACGGGTCGTGATTAATAAGGGTCACGAGTTGGATTGAGTTGCTTATTTGACGGTTTTATACTCAATGTGGATTGGGTATTACTTATTCTCTTGACATTCTGATCTTGAATTGGTATGGGACTGCACATTTTTCTTATTATTGAATATGGTTGTGTCGCTTATATATTTTTGAGATTACTTGAATTTTATGAGCTTTTTGTTGTATTGGTTAATCGGTCCAATAAAACCCACCTAGGGGTGTACTTATCGTGTTGCGTTTGCTTGGCTCGTTTGTGTTTTGTTGTGTTCGACTCAAAGGGAAACACCACCAGACTGTGCCATGGTCTCGAGTTAACAGAAGATTAAAAAATGAAGTTTACAATAGCAGTTAAGTTTTATGCTTGTATGTTTGTGTTGTCTTTGGTTTGAATTAGAGTAAATCGAAAGGGGGCATTGATGTTGTTGTCGTTAATTATGTTTGAGTTTAGAATTGATCCATAAACCACGAGAATGCTTTATTTTGTGTCTCGGCTCAAACCCACTTAGGGACATGGCTGCTTTCAGTTATCACGACCATGAGAGTGGTTGTTTTGTTAGCTAAAGAGAACCACAAGGGTGGTGCCCATTAGGTGTGTTTCGATTTCAACTTGTGATGTGTTTGCGTTCTTTTTGTGACTTAGTGTCGTGTAACAAAACCACAAGTGTGGTGTTTTCGGATTAATATTGAGAGACACACAAGCGGTGTGAACTCGAGTACCTGAATTCTTAATCCATTCATTCCCATTACACAAACTATATTCTGTGTACTTAGATATCTTTACAGCCAACTGTCGAAAATTTCCATGGGGGCAAGTATAACATCCCGTAAATTTCCCTTTCATTTGTAAATAGTAAACGAAGACTAATCTATCGTCACTGTTTACATAACTGTTTTTACGGACTAAATTTTTTTTTTTTTTTTTTTTTTTTTTTTTTTTGCTTTCATTCTACATTATTACTAAACGGGACGTTGTATCGCAATTCGCATTCTTTGTATCAAACTCATATACGTACCCCGACATTCCAATTCGGCCCAATCTCTTTTAAAATTATTTAGAAATCGACTATAGTACCCTTACTTTGGATCAATATCTTTGAAATCCTTTTAACAACATCATACAAACTTTATATAGATCAATTCATCATTCAACATAGAATCAAGATTCACGAAATACTAAACCTTATACGAACGTATAACGGAAATTAAAAACATCCAAGCTTAGCTCGACCTCCAATTATCTCAACTCGACTCAAAAATATATTTTGTCTAGTGAATTTATTCGTTCGACCTCCCAACACCTCCAAACGAGTCTCATTGATCTTTAGTCACGTTACCATGTTAGCTTGACCTATGGAAGACACCAACAAGCCAAATAAATCAACCTTTAAACTCATTTTGTCTTCTTTCTTTTGGTTGAAAGCGCCGGCCAAAAGCAATCATGGAGTATCATCATTTAACACATTTACACACTCAAACTTACAGCTATTACTACTCTCACACACTATCATGATGTGTAATCATCATACACACTTGAACACTCCATGTCAAGGCCATAAAAGATCACCAAACCTTCAGCTCTCGCACACACTCAAAAACAATCACAACTCAAATTATTCTAAGTCTTTTATACTTTCTTCTTCCTCCTCTCCCCTCTCTTTTACAGCCGCCGGCTGCAAACACCCACCATCACCACACCGTCGCACAACCACCATCCCCATCCACTCCCTTTTCAAGGTCGAGTCAAGAAACGAGTAGATCGGAAGAATCAAGAGGTCGGTTCAAGGTTTGATCGTGTATCGGAGTCGAGCTCTACTCCAACCGTCACTACCACCGCGACCAGCTCTTTCTTCTCGTGGGTATACCGAACAAACACCAAGTTATTGTATTTTTTTTTATTTCAAATATGAAACTGGAAATTGTACCAATGGGTTAAGTGATTTTAAAACGGATTAACAGTGGTTTTGTAAAAACTAGTATCATCGTTAAAATCATTTTGTAGTTTGATTATAGTTTTACTCGGTGTGCTATTTAGTGCTTATCTTTGATTGCTTAATTGTGCTTCTAAGTTTATTTTGGGATTTATGTGGTCACGGTATGACAAGGAATTGAAGGGTTGTTGTTTGCTTCGAGCTTATAAGCTTATAGCTTATGTTTGGTTATGTTAGTAGCTTATTTTGTTTTGGTCTCAGTCGAGTGTAAAAACCCGTGTGGGTTCGAGTCAAGATCCGTATGGGTCACGATTTGGTTCGGCTTAGCAACAAGACACCCAAGGAAGTATAGATTATTATAACAAGACTCACAACTACCATTAATAAAGGAAATACATTATCATTATATAGATCTTCATATCAGATCATTCTAGTTGAGTAGTTGGTAATCATAACCATATAGAATTGATATCATTTTAGCCTTAGTAGTAATTTACAACTATCAACTGTAATCTGGACTGTGTGTCACAAGTCCATTCCAAAGTTTACACTGCAGTCTTTCAGTGTATATGATATATCCTCCACGCAAGACTACACCCCATGGATTGACAAATTTGACTCATGTTTGACCAAACTCACAACCAAATATTTAGGCTACATCAGTAATCAGTTAGTAAATATTTGTGATGACCAATCTAGTTTAAATTTTGAATGATGGTCAAATTTGTTTCTATTTTTGAAATTGTAATTGAATCTGTGAATTTTGCTTTGTGATGGGTTTGGATTACTGTTGGGCCGAGCCCATTAATAGGGTGCGTTTGGATTTGGTTTGGGCCGAAGCCCATATGTTTAAGTCTTTGTTAAAACAATTTTGAGTATTATGGTGAACGTATAAATATCTTACGAATTCGGATTTCGGACTAACATATCTATTTTGTCTGACTTATGAACTTAACTAGAAACTCATTATCATTTCTAGTTGTGATCAACTATTGTTTCGGGATTATCCATTTGAAACCGAACTTTATTCAAATTAGATTAAAGCTATTTGGTAAATTAACTAACCGGATTAACGTTGGATAAAACTTGTTAAAACTCGACATCTAAACATGTTTAGTTTAAACGGAGTTTAAAACTATATATATTATATCTACAACGTAGTCATTTAATCAAGTGTACACAATTTAGAAGTTATATAAATAAACGCGTCTGATGTGCCCGGTTCGGTGCAAGTTTTAAATTTATAAAGGGTGAATTACCGAATCTAATAACAACACATACGAGCAAGTATACTCGTCCGTTGTAGCAAGATTTTGATGGTAAGTCGGGATCGTTCGCAGGGATTTGTGTAGTGAATCGAATTGCAAGTTAAAAGCAACAATCTCAAATAAGCAGTAATGGTATAATGAAAATTCAAATGATTAAAAACTACACTTGCTTAGACTAGTGTACTCCAATTGACTAATATGATTGTGATAACTTTGGAAAACATGTTGGTTGTGATAATTAGTTTTGACACTAATCTATTGTTCCTACAAATTAAACCTTCGTCAAGATTTTGGTTTATAAAAACAAGCATTACGATTAACCAATCAATTCAAGATCAATTCAAGGTTCATGAGTTGGTGTTTCTCAAACACAAAAACAATCTTTTGTCTAATCAAACAAGCTTAGGAAATGGTCAATACAAAAGGTAACCAATTATAGACAAAAGGTCACAATTGAAAGCAAACTATTAATCTTTCGACCTTTAAAGTGGTTTACAATCAATCCGTTCTGATAGACAAAAGCTTTTTCATTACAATCACAATTAAGTTCCTTTGGTTAATCAAGAATAGTGGTAGACAACAATCATTCATAGACAAATGATTATAACTAGTGGAATAACAATAGTTCTTTCAACCCTTAAGATTACTAGCACTAGTTAAACTTGATTTCCCAAATGTCACTATGAAACTTTATCACAATTGGTTCTTAGAATTGACTTGAAATTGAATTAAAACATGTTATCACAATCATATGCAAATCAATGAATAATACACATCATCTAAGCAAGTGCACAAAGGCACTAGCCACTCATAGCAAACATAAATGTAAACTCAATAATTTGAACATTAGAAACCATGATTGAAAGTCTTACAATGATTTGGAAATAAGATTACAAGTGAAAGACAATGATTCCACAAGCAATGAAAATGGTAAATTCGACTTTCTCCCTCCTCCTGGACTTATGGACGAATTTCTTAAGTTTCTTCTGTGAATTTTTTTTTCTCCTAGCACTTGTTTAGCATGTATCCATCTCTCTAGATTGATTGGTATATAAATACTCAACTAATAGTTCCATAAATTGCTCCAACCAAGGGTCTAAGTGCATAAATGCTTCTCTTGCTCTCCAAGTAGTATTGAATGGTTAGAATAATGACAAGAAGGGCCTAGAACCGGAGTTATAAAGTCACAATCCTTAATAAAGAAGTCTTGGGTAAAACAGCGACTTCCAACCGATCGGATGGAATGGTATACCGATCGGTTGGTCTTCTCGGTAAATCCACTTTCACTCCATCCGAATCGGTTGCGGGCGGCGACCGATCGGATGGTGATGGCTGCTGAACCTTTTTCTTGGTCTTTTGCGTATGACTTGTTTCTCGGACGTAGCTCTTGATTCTTCGGTCTTTCTCTTTATCCTAAAGCTTATGAACTTGACTACTTGGACTTTAACTCCTTGAAGTACCTTACGAAGCGGAACTTGACACAAGATTCACATGAAATCTCAAATACTTCCTTTTTCTTCATTTTTGCATCTTTTCCATCCATTTTCCTGTTTTTGGCTACAAATGCTTTGCAAACACACTTTGGTACGATTTAGTAACAAAAGCATATAAATATAACCACAAAACATATATAAAACTACCAATAACGCTATCAAAAACATGTTAGATTTAGGCGTTATCAAATCCCCCACACTTGAACTTTGCTTGCCCTCAAGCAAATCTAGAATTAAAAACAATTATCCACATGGTATGCACCAATGATTAGGAAAATGTGATGCAAATCTATCAAGCACTAGTACAAGCTAGATTCATCATTTTAAGCTTTTATGGTTGAATCATCGAGATGTTTGACAATACCCATATGATTTTCTTGCATGATACACATTACTAAACACCTCACGAAAGGGAAATGAAATATAATTCACTCAAACACTCATTTGTATGATTGGTAGAGTATATAAGCGGAATGACACTCATTTGCTCAGTCATGATCTAAATATTACCATAAGCTTGTACAAGAAACAAAACTACACCGAAATGGTGTGAGCTCCAAGTATACATATCAAAGAGGGCTTTTATTCGGGTTTAAGGCTTAAAGGGATATAAAAGACTAATGCGCCACTATCTCATGCAAAACATAATAGCTTCCTAACAACGAATTCTTGCATCACCGAATAACGGATGGTCACTAGATTGTACCTTGGTTCGCTAACGACGTTACTTGCATAACGGATGGTCGCCAAAATACTCCCTAGATCGCTAACAACGTTAGTTAATTCCTCAAGAAATCGGATGGTTACTACATGTCCATACACTTAATAATTACACAAAGTCAAAAGGGTAGGATAAGGCATGGGATATATTTATGAAATTGGTTGAAAATAAAAACAAAAATAGAATAGTCAAAGTCTTCGAACCAAATGTTACTAGCTATTACAAACCAATATCATGCCATTTTGTGAAAAACTCCATACTTCCTTTATTCATACTTGATTCACTTAGCCCATTGGCTTATTCTTGTCACCTTATGGTTGCAATTTTTTTTTTTTTTTTTTTTTTTTTTTTTTAACTTGTCATCTTATAGTTGTAATGACTTTTCTCGTATAACAACCTTCGGAGTTTACGCTTCCTTAGAACTTTCATGATTTCCACATAACATCCATCTTTCCAAATAGCTAGCAACCAACCAAGATTTGACTAAAAAAAAATAAGGCTAGGCTTAAAAAGGTGTAAAATCTTTTTGAATTTTTCTGGATTGTATCAAAAGAAAAGATAGGCTCGGCGGGTGTAACTAGGGGTATCTAGCATTAAAGATAAATGCTAACAAATGGGTCCATATGAGTGGTTAACTAGCCAATGTAGCTAGCTAATATAGCATTATATGAAAATGGAAGGCCATTTGGGATAAAACCTAAGATTGCCTCTTATCACGCATATACACTTATATCACAAACGAAATGTGATCTCACAACGGTCTCGTAATGATTTACAAGCACAAGTTCTAGAATAAATAAAATCACCGGCACACTCATAGCAAAAGATCCAAGCATAAAAAATGTATGTTATACACGAAACAGGCTTATTCCTCACAATTTAGTGGAAAGGGCTATAATCTGTGCTAGCTAATGTTATCGATCCCAGAATGGATTGCAATATTAATCGGGACACATCTCGAATTTTCAAAATTACAGATTTCACCAGTGGACAAATCCAGTTATTCTAGAATATGATCTTTAAAATGACAAAAGACTAGATTACAAGGGCAAACAAAATTTTAAAATTCAGCTCAAAACTACAATCTATCCTTATTTTCCTATTCACCCCCCCCCCCCACACTTAAGTTAAGCATTGTCCTCAATGTGATAAACGACAAAGAATGAAATAGGGAAATAAGAGAATAAACCGTATTTTCTTCTCATGAGGAGTCTTGATCCTAGCGTCCAAGCTTCGAAATCATTATCTGCAGTAATCTAAAAACAAAAGAAACACACATACGAAATATTTCTTCGCTTATTCAAAAGGCAGTGATACACCCCCACACTTAAGTTCAACTAAGCAATTTAGAAAAAACTTTGGGGTTTAATCACTAGAAAATAAAAATGAAAAATAAACATAGCAAACACACGGGTTGCCTCCCGAGAAGCGCTTGTTTTATTAACGAGTCATCAGCCGGACTCGAAATTCTCTTTCTTCATGTTGGTGTTGACTTCTTCATTAGAAATTTTGGAACGTACAGCACATTTCCAATCACTATTCCCTCTCCAGTTTCATCTATGTATTCCAACTTAACTTTCTCCCACGGTCTTGGTAGAACATCATAGATATAACCAGAATCTTCGGCCCACGGAGTGTTTTTCTTGAAATCGGCCGGAAAGGGTGACATAAAGGTTATAGCTTCATATTCTGATTCAGGCGGAATCTCTTGAATAGAAACTTCATTCATTTGCTCCTTGTCATAGTATAACTTAATTCGGTGCCCATTAACAATGAAACTTCCACCATGTTTGTCATGCAATTCAACATATCCGGATGGAAATCCATGCTTCACTGTATACGGTCCGAACCATTTCGGTTTCAGCTTGGGAGCTTTGAACTTATACTTCATGTTAAAAAGCAGAACTTTGTCTCCAGCTTTGAATTCTTTTCTGATTCTTAGCTTTTTGTCATGATAAGCTTTTGTTCTTGCTTTGTAAAGTTTGGAGTTCTCATAAGCTTGTAGTCTAAGCTCATCGAGTTCATGCAATTGCAAAAATCTCTTTTCTCCAGCTACTTTGAGGTCTGGGTTACAATTTCTCAATGCCCAGTAAGCGCAGTGTTCGATTTCAAACGGCAAATGACAAGTTTTTCCATACAACAATCTGTATGGTGTTGTACCAATTGGTGTTTTATAAGCCGTGCGAAATGCCCACAGAGCATCATCCAGTTTTCTCGACCAAACGGCGGGATTGTCTTTAACCGTTTTTTCAAGTATCCTTTTTAAGGCTCTGTTGGTATTTTTGACTTGACCACTTGTCTGTGGGTGATAAGCTGTAGCGAAACGATGATGAACTCCATATCGCTTCATAATTTTCTCCATTTGTTTATTACAGAAATGGGTTCCACGATCACTTATCAAAGCTTTAGGAATTCCATAACGAGCGAAAAGCTTTTTGAGAAAATTAACAACTACTCGTGCATCATTTGTGGGTAAAGCTTCTGCTTCAGCCCATTTGGAAACGTAATCAATAGCAACGAGAATGTATTCGTATTTGTGTGATTTAGGAAACGGTCCCATGAAATCAATTCCCCAAATATCGAATAATTCGCAGACCTGAATGCTCTTCTGAGGCATTTCATCTCTTCGAGAAAGACTACCGGATTTTTGGCAAGCATCACAATTCTTAACAAGAGTATGGGCTTCTTTAAAAATAGTCGGCCAATAGAATCCAGCATCAAAGACTTTTTTAGCGGTGGTGGAAGGACCATAATGTCCCCCAGTTGGGCCATGATGACATTCATCGAGAATTCTTCTTGTTTCAGAACCATAAACACATCTTCTAATCATCCCATCGGGACACATTTTGAAAAGATAAGGCTCTTCCCAATAATAATGTTTAAGATCCGAAAAGAATTTACTTCGTTGGGCATGAGTTAATCCTTTCTTTAGAATTCCTCCAACGAGATAATTTGCATAATTGGCAAACCATGGAATTTCGTTCTCATCATCTGTATCAACAGTCATGAGTGTTTCATCTGGGAAATAATCGTCAATCTCATCTTCTTTTAATTCTTCCAGATTTGGATTTTCTAAACGAGATAGATGATCAGCGGCTAGATTTTCTGCTCCTTTCTTATCTTTGATTTCGATATCGAATTCCTGGAGTAGTAAAATCCATCGGATGAGACGTGGTTTAGCATCTTGCTTCTTAAACAGATATTTTAACGCTGAATGATCGGTGAACACGATTGTTTTCGAAAGGACAAGGTATGATCTGAATTTATCAAAAGCGAAAACAACGGCTAACAATTCTTTCTCTGTAACTGTGTAATTCTGCTGAGCATTGTTGAGTGTTTTGCTGGCAAAATATATAGGACGAAAATGTTTCTCTTCTCGTTGTCCTAATACGGCTCCAACAGCAAAATCGCTTGCATCGCACATAAGCTCGAATGGTAGTGACCAATCAGGTGAAACCATAATGGGTGCACTAGTCAGTTGTGTTTTCAATGCTTCGAAGGCTTTCATACAATCTGCATTAAAATCGAAAACAGCATCTTTTTCAAGAAGTTTCGTCATTGGACGAGATGTTTTGGAAAAATCCTTAATGAAACGACGGTAAAATCCTGCATGTCCTAGGAAACTTCTAACGGCTTTGACGTTAGTTGGGGGTGGCAATTTGGTAATGACATCGATGTTTGCTTTGTCAACCTCCATTCCTGCACTAGAAATTTTGTGTCCTAACACAATTCCTTCAGTTACCATGAAATGACACTTCTCCCAATTGAGAACAAGATGTGCAGCTTTACATCTTTCAAGCATTTTATCGAGGTTAGAAAGGCAAGCTTCGAATGAGCTTCCGAAAACTGAAAAGTCATCCATGAAAACTTCCATAGACGTTTCAAGCATATCTTGGAATATGGCAATCATATGTCACAACCCGCATTTTCAGGATATTTTCCATATTTACTATTCATCTCGGGAAATCACTATTCATCATTTACTATTCACCGATCACTATTCATCATTTTACTATTCATCGTTTTCGGAATCAATTTGAGATTCTGAGAAGCGTTCAGAAATTTTACTATTCACATGACACTATTCATTCCCGGAGAAAATTCTCTATTCATGGTTATCGTTCATCGCTTCGTAAACTGGATTTACGGGTATTCAAATACGCGTAACCGGTGAGGTTTAGCGGCGTATTCATACATCATCATTAAGGACCCGTCATATAGACTGGAAGTAGCCTACATATCATCAGTAACATCTTCAGTATCCTAGGTCATGCACGGATATGCATTATTTCAATTTACGTATGCTTAATTTGTAATTAACATTACCACTCAGTTTTTACTACTAATAATATACCCGATACTCCCGACAGTGATCCCAATATGTTTTCCTATTCAATATAATGATATAAAAATTATATTATTAATTTACCCGGTGTTTTAAAACCATTTGCTATATTTTCCGGAAAACGCCTATAACAGCGTCGGTTTGCGAATTTTCAACTCGATAATTATTTTAACACCCGATTCTCATCAGGAATATAATTTCATAATTTTTACAACTTCGTCATATTTTATTTCACCTCGTCACGATTTATTTCTAGTTAACTCGGTACCCGATAACACCCGGTGTATACACTAAACTAGCCAAATTCTAATTAAATGGAGACCAATACTTTAATTAGCCATCCAATCTCTTCATTTTAGGCACATGTTGCCGCCCCCCTACCCTTCCCAATTAACTCACTACTTCCAAATTGCATTTAATGAATTACCCTTGATTTATTTAGAAACCCACTAACTTAAACACATACATACACATCATTTTAGGTGAAATAAAGATCAAACACTCTCCCTCTCATCTCCATAACCACGGCTCACCATCAAGAACACACCAAAATCCATTAATTTTTCAAGAACAATGCATAATCATACTCCCTTTACATTCCTAGTTATGTATTTGTGATCATACTTCAAGATTTCTACTCATTTCTTAGCAAATCTCATCCAATCATCAAGTAAGTTTCAAAGTTATGTTTTGATCATTTTTATCCTTTCATTTGATGTATATGTTCATGTATTTACAAGTTCTATTGATCATCCATGCAAGATACTAAAGTTATACATACCACTTTTGAACATAAACTTCCTAAATCACTAGATCCATAAGTTTTCCCTAATGATCTCATGAAATCCACCATGATTGGTGATGTTTAGGACCCCATGACACCCTAAGAAGGTGTATGGTAGGATTTGCGAACTTGTGGAGTTGATTTGAAGAGATTTGAGTAAGTTTAGAACTTTAAAAATGGATTTTAAACATTATAGATAAGGGTCTGTCCTTAATCGGCAGATCTGGAATTTTCAGTAACTGATGGGTCATTTTGGCCTTCATATTTAGAAAGTACTTTCAAAAACGAAACCGTGGCCGCAAGAATCACTAAAATCCGAATTATAACGAAGAAGTTATGAATTATTAAAGTTACGCGACGAAAACTATAATTTTCAGAAAATAGTGTGCTGTTGGCCGAACTTTAAAGGGGAAAATGAGTCGTTAGTCGTGATCTAGATGAACCGAGACATTGAAAATATGTTAGTTTATGTTTATACGAACCCGCGGATATAAAGAACGTTTAAAACAAGCTTGTAACGACCGAGATACGAATTGTTGAAGATCCGACGAACTATATTGTTTTGACAGCTCACTTTTTAAAGGAGTTTTTAGTATGAAAACTAGTATTTTTACAAGTCACTAAGTTGATAGCCGATTATCTAATTGATCGAGACATAATTGGTCAAAAGTTGAATATAACGATATTTAGATATTGTTACAAGGTTTACAAAAACATCGAGTTTTGTCACTAACACTTATCGAGCTATATTTCACGGCTAGTTTTACAAGGCCGTTCGGGCATATTTTCAAAAGTTGTAAAAAGAGTTATTTTGCGACGAAAACATTATATTAACCAATATAACACCAAACAAGGATCGTGGAGTACCGTTTCAACATATTTACACGAAAAGTAGTATTTAACTTAACGAGACGTCAAAAATGTATTTTTCGACGATAAACGTTATTTTCCAAAATCATCGAGTGGTATCGATAACATACGTATTTGCATGTGTAACATCATTTCATTGCTTACATTAGATTCCATCATTCATATTAGGTTGCGATTAGAGATCGTGCCTCATTTCGTGTATCTACTCTTGTCATCGTAGCCATCGCACCAGGTGAGTTTCATAGCCCCTCCTTTTATACGTTTTATAATCTCTTTGGGGGAGATACATGCTCAATTACAAAGTATTTTCATTACTTGCTTTCAAAATAGTTATGCGTTGCTTTATTACTAGTGTATCCTTCGATAGGAGCACTGTTTACTCATTTCAGACTTGATTCATTTTCATGGACATAAGTGCATAACTTTTATCAGTTTACAAATTGCCTAAGTTAAGAACCGGTAGCTAGCATATCAGGGTACGTAACTACCCACATTCAAGGTGCGTAACCACCTACAATCAGGGTATGGATTTACCTACCATTTCACGGGTGTGTTTGATCACCTGCAATACCTAGGTACAGGATACCTACCATTTCACGGGTGTGTTTGATCACCTGCAATACCTAGGTACAGGATACCTACAATTTCACGGGTGTGTTTGATCACCTGCAGTACATCGGTATGACGATGCCTACATTTCATAGGAGTGTGATCTCCTACAGCTAGAAAAACCTTTTCGGTGTCTTGAACTTAGGGCAAATCATAATACTTTGGTTCCTAACTTGTTGTACAGAAATTTAGTTCGATGAACTATTCATATACATTACTTATGGTCCAATTTCAATGCTTTTCATTAAACTCTATGAACTCACCAACCTCGTGTTGACGTTTTAGCATGTATTTTCAGGTTTTAGCAAAGGCACGCTACTGGAGGCTTTGGCAGGGCAGGGCATGGTCATAGAAGACTCTGATATTTATACAGGGACCGTTTCAAACCATATTTTAAGGGCCTAATTCCGCACTACTTTTTTTATAATGTAAATCAACATTTTTGGTAAACATGGTTATTCTAAATGATTGAGTTAAAAACCGTTCTTTGCACTTGTGTTGTGATACCAATTGAGTTACACCCCAGCGACCTGTATGCTTCCGCTGGACCCGATTTTGGGGGTGTGACAGATTGGTATCAGAGCCTCGGCTATAGAGAACTGGGTGATTTTAAAACCTAGACTATAGCTACATTCACAAAAACTTAACCCTATGACCACCACGTGCCTGCCTGCCAAGCTGATGCCTCATTTGTGGTTTGTTGCTGACATAATTGATGAGATTTGTATCTCATTATCAGATAGATTACACTCACTTATTCTAGTTGATTACCATACTTGTATTCTATATTAGCATGCTTACATATCATATGCGTTTCATTGTTACGCCTTTTCCTTGCGTAGTTTCATTATTCGACCTCGAGTTTGGTCATTTGCATTAGTCTTTCAGAACACCTTTTCATATGTGAAGGACTTGGTATTAGTATAACTGAGCTGAGTGTTTCAAGATTCATGGAACCTCGGTGGAATGGAGACTGGTCATCTACATTCGACCCGGGACAGTGGGACATAGGCTGACCACCTATATCCGACTCAGAAATGAATTTTGCAATACTGAGAATAGTTATAATAAAATTTTGTCCAGATCAGTTCTCTACCCAACTTCCAAATGTTTCATTCATGTGTGCGTACTCAAACGTTGCAAGAACATTTCGCACCTACACCACTTCATTTACCCCTGAATGGAAGTACGCCGATAACTCATTGCATCTCATGAACGTTCCCATTGTGCACCATACATTTACATCACCGTACTCTCTTTCATCATTGTTGTGTGATTTCCTCATCATTGTTATTTGGCTCCCTCACCATTGTTCATATAGCGGTTGTTACAGTCATTTCCCTTCTCACCATCACTATCATTCCCCTTTCCAGTCCCATATACAAGGATTAGACGACACTCTATGGATTCCTAGGTTACTCATCACTCCCTACTCCCAATGTTGATAAGTGGATATTATCAACGACCTTCTTAGGAAAGACTTTCCATACCATCTATGAGGAGGATTCCTCGATACATTAAGACCATTCAGACTCAACAGAATTCTCAAAGTACCACTAAACCATCCGAACTGCTATCACTGGCCTGATCGCCGAATTTCTATCATCTAGAAAGTATTGGCTTGACCCAAAAATTTCAAGATTCGTTTCGGTACGAATGCTCTCTAAGCAACACTACAGAGATAAATCCAACCTCCTAACCAAGATTATAGAACATTCAATTGAACATGACCTTACCAATAGGCATTATTCAAACATATTAGACACCTACACATTTGTGCAGACCTACCTACCCGATTATTTCATCCCCCTAATACTTTCACTTTCAAATGTATTTTTCTTTCTTCAAACCACAGTTATACAAAACATATATCTTGTAAGAAATACTTTTCTGAGGCACTCGTTTTGACAAGCAAATTCCTTTTGGTTAATTCTTTACAAAACTATTGAATGTTAAGAAATTTTAAACATTAATCTGTGGCAAACTATACCATTCACCTCATGTTGAAAATAGTCCTATCATGCATAACTACTAAATTTTGAAACATCAAGAAAAACGTTACTTAGAAAGCCGTTTGCTTAAAATTGTAAATTCATTTATTCAGGAAAGGTCTATGAACCAAACACACCATCTCAAAACAAAACCTTGAAGATCAATCACTATATTGCAACACTTATACATTTAGGGTTTTGTGATTTGACGACATAGAACTTGGGGAAAACCTTAGTATTGGAAACTAAGCACCGTAGGTGGAGAAAGACTCGATTCATGATATTCTTGCGAAGGAACACAACCATATCCTAACCCAGTATTCCCAATAACGTCCTTTGACGGATTTAACCTTGTAAGACTTTTTTTTCCACAAGATCCATGATACCTATTCCAATCATACCTAATAGGAAGATTCGATTCACCTCAAACTTTTGACAATTTCTTTAAGATTCCTTTGGAACCACACCACCCAACATCTTCGGACCAATGGTCAGAATTAGAGGACAATGCAAACATAGGAAAATATGCCCAAGGCGGGTGTGAATAATCCGGGAAATGGTTGGGCTAACCATTTGCTATAAATTGGATTCACTTACAACAATAGCTATCACAAGGTCCCAAGGACAACACCATTTAAAACATAATTCACCAAAGCATGAGAAACAAACCCGAGATACATTAGATCATTCGAGATTTATTTTAGAATTGGCCAGCTGACATACAGACTTGAGTTTCCATCAGAGTTTAGCATCACATGTATATCTCATCTCACATTTCAAACCTCAAGAAGTGCCTTCCCAATGAACCACTCGTAGCACACTTCATACCATTCCATTAGAGGAAATTCAACCTGACCATAAGTTTAACCTGGTGGAGAAACCAATGAATCATGGACCGTGAGGTCAAACAGTTGAAACAAAGTCGGATTACTATTATGAAGTTCCCTGAATTCCGGAAGGAATCCTGAGTTTACCTGGGAGCGGGAAGACTAGATGTGACTAAGATATCATCACTTTTTCACCAACACCACTTCCGAGACCAACGCAAACTGAACTTCGGGACGAAGTTCCTTTTAGGGGGAAAGACTGTCACAACCCGCATTTTCAGGATATTTTCCATATTTACTATTCATCTCGGGAAATCACTATTCATCATTTACTATTCACCGATCACTATTCATCATTTTACTATTCATCGTTTTCGGAATCAATTTGAGATTCTGAGAAGCGTTCAGAAATTTTACTATTCACATGACACTATTCATTCCCGGAGAAAATTCTCTATTCATGGTTATCGTTCATCGCTTCGTAAACTGGATTTACGGGTATTCAAATACGCGTAACCGGTGAGGTTTAGCGGCGTATTCATACATCATCATTAAGGACCCGTCATATAGACTGGAAGTAGTCTACATATCATCAGTAACATCTTCAGTATCCTAGGTCATGCACGGATATGCATTATTTCAATTTACGTATGCTTAATTTGTAATTAACATTACCACTCAGTTTTTACTACTAATAATATACCCGATACTCCCGACAGTGATCCCAATATGTTTTCCTATTCAATATAATGATATAAAAATTATATTATTAATTTACCCGGTGTTTTAAAACCATTTGCTATATTTTCCGGAAAACGCCTATAACAGCGTCGGTTTGCGAATTTTCAACTCGATAATTATTTTAACACCCGATTCTCATCAGGAATATAATTTCATAATTTTTACAACTTCGTCATATTTTATTTCACCTCGTCACGATTTATTTCTAGTTAACTCGGTACCCGATAACACCCGGTGTATACACTAAACTAGCCAAATTCTAATTAAATGGAGACCAATACTTTAATTAGCCATCCAATCTCTTCATTTTAGGCACATGTTGCCGCCCCCTACCCTTCCCAATTAACTCACTACTTCCAAATTGCATTTAATGAATTACCCTTGATTTATTTAGAAACCCACTAACTTAAACACATACATACACATCATTTTAGGTGAAATAAAGATCAAACACTCTCCCTCTCATCTCCATAACCACGGCTCACCATCAAGAACACACCAAAATCCATTAATTTTTCAAGAACAATGCATAATCATACTCCCTTTACATTCCTAGTTATGTATTTGTGATCATACTTCAAGATTTCTACTCATTTCTTAGCAAATCTCATCCAATCATCAAGTAAGTTTCAAAGTTATGTTTTGATCATTTTTATCCTTTCATTTGATGTATATGTTCATGTATTTACAAGTTCTATTGATCATCCATGCAAGATACTAAAGTTATACATACCACTTTTGAACATAAACTTCCTAAATCACTAGATCCATAAGTTTTCCCTAATGATCTCATGAAATCCACCATGATTGGTGATGTTTAGGACCCCATGACACCCTAAGAAGGTGTATGGTAGGATTTGCGAACTTGTGGAGTTGATTTGAAGAGATTTGAGTAAGTTTAGAACTTTAAAAATGGATTTTAAACATTATAGATAAGGGTCTGTCCTTAATCGGCAGATCTGGAATTTTCAGTAACTGATGGGTCATTTTGGCCTTCATATTTAGAAAGTACTTTCAAAAACGAAACCGTGGCCGCAAGAATCACTAAAATCCGAATTATAACGAAGAAGTTATGAATTATTAAAGTTACGCGACGAAAACTATAATTTTCAGAAAATAGTGTGCTGTTGGCCGAACTTTAAAGGGGAAAATGAGTCGTTAGTCGTGATCTAGATGAACCGAGACATTGAAAATATGTTAGTTTATGTTTATACGAACCCGCGGATATAAAGAACGTTTAAAACAAGCTTGTAACGACCGAGATACGAATTGTTGAAGATCCGACGAACTATATTGTTTTGACAGCTCACTTTTTAAAGGAGTTTTTAGTATGAAAACTAGTATTTTTACAAGTCACTAAGTTGATAGCCGATTATCTAATTGATCGAGACATAATTGGTCAAAAGTTGAATATAACGATATTTAGATATTGTTACAAGGTTTACAAAAACATCGAGTTTTGTCACTAACACTTATCGAGCTATATTTCACGGCTAGTTTTACAAGGCCGTTCGGGCATATTTTCAAAAGTTGTAAAAAGAGTTATTTTGCGACGAAAACATTATATTAACCAATATAACACCAAACAAGGATCGTGGAGTACCGTTTCAACATATTTACACGAAAAGTAGTATTTAACTTAACGAGACGTCAAAAATGTATTTTTCGACGATAAACGTTATTTTCCAAAATCATCGAGTGGTATCGATAACATACGTATTTGCATGTGTAACATCATTTCATTGCTTACATTAGATTCCATCATTCATATTAGGTTGCGATTAGAGATCGTGCCTCATTTCGTGTATCTACTCTTGTCATCGTAGCCATCGCACCAGGTGAGTTTCATAGCCCCTCCTTTTATACGTTTTATAATCTCTTTGGGGGAGATACATGCTCAATTACAAAGTATTTTCATTACTTGCTTTCAAAATAGTTATGCGTTGCTTTATTACTAGTGTATCCTTCGATAGGAGCACTGTTTACTCATTTCAGACTTGATTCATTTTCATGGACATAAGTGCATAACTTTTATCAGTTTACAAATTGCCTAAGTTAAGAACCGGTAGCTAGCATATCAGGGTACGTAACTACCCACATTCAAGGTGCGTAACCACCTACAATCAGGGTATGGATTTACCTACCATTTCACGGGTGTGTTTGATCACCTGCAATACCTAGGTACAGGATACCTACCATTTCACGGGTGTGTTTGATCACCTGCAATACCTAGGTACAGGATACCTACAATTTCACGGGTGTGTTTGATCACCTGCAGTACATCGGTATGACGATGCCTACATTTCATAGGAGTGTGATCTCCTACAGCTAGAAAAACCTTTTCGGTGTCTTGAACTTAGGGCAAATCATAATACTTTGGTTCCTAACTTGTTGTACAGAAATTTAGTTCGATGAACTATTCATATACATTACTTATGGTCCAATTTCAATGCTTTTCATTAAACTCTATGAACTCACCAACCTCGTGTTGACGTTTTAGCATGTATTTTCAGGTTTTAGCAAAGGCACGCTACTGGAGGCTTTGGCAGGGCAGGGCATGGTCATAGAAGACTCTGATATTTATACAGGGACCGTTTCAAACCATATTTTAAGGGCCTAATTCCGCACTACTTTTTTTATAATGTAAATCAACATTTTTGGTAAACATGGTTATTCTAAATGATTGAGTTAAAAACCGTTCTTTGCACTTGTGTTGTGATACCAATTGAGTTACACCCCAGCGACCTGTATGCTTCCGCTGGACCCGATTTTGGGGGTGTGACATCATACATCTTTGAAAAGTCGCGGGGGCATTACATAATCCAAAAGGCATACGCCGATAAGCGTAAGTTCCAAAGGGACATGTGAATGTGGTCTTTTCTTGATCAGCTGGATCAATAGGAATTTGAAAATATCCTGAAAAACCATCAAGAAAACAAAAGTATTTGTTTCCTGCTAATCTCTCAAGCATTTGATCCATGAAAGGCAAAGGAAAATGATCTTTTCTGGTGGCTTTATTTAATTTTCTGTAATCAATACATACTCGCCATCCGGTGACAGTTCTAGTAGGAACTAGTTCATTCCGTTCGTTGGTCACAACAGTCATTCCTCCTTTTTTCGGAACACAGTGAACAGGACTCACCCAAGGACTATCTTCGATGGGGTAAATGATACCTGCATCAAGCAGTTTGATGATTTCTTTTTTAACAACTTCTTTCATGTTGGGGTTGAGTCGACGTTGTCTTTCTACAACTGGTTTAGCATCTTCTTCGAAATTGATTTTGTGTTTGCAAAAATCAGGACTGATTCCTGGGATGTCAGAAGTTTTCCACGCAAAAGCTTCTTTATGCTTCTTAAGAACTGAAATCAGACATTCTTTCTCAAAATCATTTAGCAACGAAGATATGACTACTGGAAGTAGCGAATTGTCTTCCAAGTAAGCATACTCAAGATTTTCTGGCAGTGGTTTCAACTCAAGATCAGTCGGTGGTTCTTGAAGTGATGTTTTGATTCTCATCTGATCATTAAGACTGATTTCCTCAAAATCTTCTTCTATTATCTCTCCTTCTTCTTCTTCTTCTTCTTCTTCTTCTTCTTCAATCTTAACTTCCATAAAATCAGCGAATTCTTTATCAAAAGTTGTTTCACTAATCTTCTCTGAAATAGTCATGAATGGATCAGAATCTTCAAGTAATGCATCCAATTCTTCCTCAGTGACTTCATCGATTACATCAATGTTAAAACAAGTGTCATCACTGGAATGTGGATATTTCATTGCTTTATCGATTAAGAACGTGATTCTATCCTCTCCAACTCCAAGATTTAGTTCTCTTCCTTTTACTTTGATGATCGCATCAGCGGTGTTTAGAAAAGGTCTTCCTAAAATAAGTGGTACTCTACTATCTTCCTCCATTTCTAGAATTACAAAATCCACGGGAAAAATGAATTTACCTACTTGGACAAGCATATTCTCAGCAATACCAACAGGATATTGGTAAGTATGATTAGCTAATCGGATACTCATCTTTGTGGGTTTCAAGGTATTGATTGAAAGTTTCGTATACAGCGAATAAGGCATCAAATTGATACTCGCACCTAAGTCGGCTAAAGCATCGCATGTGATGTTGTTTCCTAATATGCATGGAATCAGAAAACTTCCGGGATCTCCGAGTTTTTGTGGAATTTTGTTTTGAACAATAGCTGAACATTCTTCATTTAGAAAGGTAGCGGATATTTGCTCCAACTTGTTTTTGTTGTTAAGAAGTTCTTTCAAAAATTTCCCGTAATTAGGCATTCCAGCTAAAACATCAATGAGAGGTACATTGAGTCTAACTTCTTTGATTATTTCAACAAACTTCTTATAACGCTCCTCCATTCTTTCTTTCTTAAGGCTCTGTGGATATGGAATTTTTGGAGTGTAAGCCTTAACTGGTGGTTTGGGTTTAGGTTTGGGTGATGTTTTTGGTGTATTTTCTTTCTTGGATTCTTCATCTTCATCCTCACTATCGAAATCGATAGTTGTGGTGTTGTTTGGGTTGGGTGGTGGATCATAAGACAGGCCACTTCTTGTGAATACAGCATTGATATGCTCATTTCTGGTTTGTGGTGGACGATAAGTCTTATCATTCGATGATGATGATGGTTTTGGGTTGGTTTGGGTGTTACTAGGCAACGAACCTGATGGTCGTGAAGAAATTTGATCAGAGAGTCTCCCAAATTTGTTTTCAAGATCTTGGATAGATGCTTGATGATTTTTCTGACCTTGCTCAACTTTGGTTTTGAGATTGAAAAATTGATTCTTGACGAACTCGTTGGTTGATTTTTGGGCAGTGACAAATTCTCTCATCATTTTTTCAAAATCTGTTTCTTCAGGTTTCTTGTCGGAACTTTGTGAGGTTTGGTTCTCTACTTTTGGTTGGGACTCATGGTTGTTATCCCTTTGTCGGCGATCTTGCCAATTAGCAGAGTTTCTTCCATAATAATTTCCTCGATATCCTCCTCCTCGGTATCCTCCTTGGATATAATTAGCTTCTCCTTCTTTTGGTTGATCCATAGGTTGATCATCGCATTCTGATGACGGGTGGTTACCTCCACAGTTGTTACAACCATCTCGCATTTCTTTCATCTCTCCTCTAAGATCTTTGTATTGCGAATCGATTTTGGAAACCAAGGTTTCCATTTTCTCCATGAGTTTAGATGAATCAGAACTTTCGGCGAAAGCAACGGTTTTTCTTAAGGGTTTTGTCTTGGCATCTTTTGACCAGTCGAGTTTGAGAAGAACTCGGTCTTCAAGCAATTGATATGCCTGGTTAGGAGTCTTATAAAGAAAAATTCCTCCAGCATCAAGAATTCCTTGAGATGTTTCATCAAGTCCATGGTAAAAGATTTGAATAATGGTTCCTCGTCCTAAACCATGTCCATGACAACTTCAAAGTAAATCCTTCATACGAAGCCAGGCTTCGACGAGTGATTCGTTAGGATTTTGTGTGAAAGCACGAATTTCTCCCATGAGTCGATCAAACATTGCAGGTGGAAAGAATCGGCTTACAAAAGCTTGCCTCATCTCCTCCCAAGTAGTGATGATTCCTGGTGTTAATTCGTTATACCACACTTTTGCATCTCCAGCAAGTGATGACGGAAAAAGTTTGAGTTTAATGGCGTCTACATTTGTATCACCATATCGGAACATGCCACAAATTTCAATGAATTCGGCAACGTGTTTGTGAGGATCGGCCCTCGAACGGCCATCGAATTGACGGTCTTTGATCATAGAAAGATGATGACCTTTCACGGTGAAATTGTCACCTAAGTTGACAGCAACAATAGCAGCTCCAGGAGTTGGTGCTACGGCTCGGTTTGCTTCCCACATGGGTCTATCGTCAGCCATGGGAAAAGGTTGGTCAATGAATGGGTTGTAAACGACTTTGGCTTCAAAAAGGTTATCAAACGTTGGGTTTGGTACTCTTGGTACACGATTGGCTAGTGGAACAAAGGGTGTTCTTCTTCTTCTTTGTCTTCGGACTAAACGTTCGGGATCTGAACATGGTGGAATTGGTTCTACTCCAGTTGATCGAGTGTTCATACAATTCCCCAACGAATCGAGGCAATGTCTAAACAAACGAGCAAAGAATGAAAACAATTTGAAAAGTTCAGAATTGTCTAACCGATTCGGATAGAACAGTCTACCGATCGGATAGATCTCTCGGTAAATTGGATTTGAAGGATCCGATCGGATGGAAGTGTCCGCCGATCAGATGGTTCTCTCGGTAAATTAAAATTTTGGAAAACCGATCGGATGGATGAATAACCGATCGGATGGGCAGCTCGGTAAAACTTTTTTTTTTTTTTACGAAAACTAACTATATGAGAATTGGACTAAAACTTACAGAAACACGATCAAAATCCCCGGCAACGACGCCAAAAACTTGATGTGGCCGGTTCGGTGCAAGTTTTAAATTTATAAAGGGTGAATTACCGAATCTAATAACAACACATACGAGCAAGTATACTCGTCCGTTGTAGCAAGATTTTGATGGTAAGTCGGGATCGTTCGCAGGGATTTGTGTAGTGAATCGAATTGCAAGTTAAAAGCAACAATCTCAAATAAGCAGTAATGGTATAATGAAAATTCAAATGATTAAAAACTACACTTGCTTAGACTAGTGTACTCCAATTGACTAATATGATTGTGATAACTTTGGAAAACATGTTGGTTGTGATAATTAGTTTTGACACTAATCTATTGTTCCTACAAATTAAACCTTCGTCAAGATTTTGGTTTATAAAAACAAGCATTACGATTAACCAATCAATTCAAGATCAATTCAAGGTTCATGAGTTGGTGTTTCTCAAACACAAAAACAATCTTTTGTCTAATCAAACAAGCTTAGGAAATGGTCAATACAAAAGGTAACCAATTATAGACAAAAGGTCACAATTGAAAGCAAACTATTAATCTTTCGACCTTTAAAGTGGTTTACAATCAATCCGTTCTGATAGACAAAAGCTTTTTCATTACAATCACAATTAAGTTCCTTTGGTTAATCAAGAATAGTGGTAGACAACAATCATTCATAGACAAATGATTATAACTAGTGGAATAACAATAGTTCTTTCAACCCTTAAGATTACTAGCACTAGTTAAACTTGATTTCCCAAATGTCACTATGAAACTTTATCACAATTGGTTCTTAGAATTGACTTGAAATTGAATTAAAACATGTTATCACAATCATATGCAAATCAATGAATAATACACATCATCTAAGCAAGTGCACAAAGGCACTAGCCACTCATAGCAAACATAAATGTAAACTCAATAATTTGAACATTAGAAACCATGATTGAAAGTCTTACAATGATTTGGAAATAAGATTACAAGTGAAAGACAATGATTCCACAAGCAATGAAAATGGTAAATTCGACTTTCTCCCTCCTCCTCTGGACTTATGGACGAATTTCTTAAGTTTCTTCTGTGAATTTTTTTTTCTCCTAGCACTTGTTTAGCATGTATCCATCTCTCTAGATTGATTGGTATATAAATACTCAACTAATAGTTCCATAAATTGCTCCAACCAAGGGTCTAAGTGCATAAATGCTTCTCTTGCTCTCCAAGTAGTATTGAATGGTTAGAATAATGACAAGAAGGGCCTAGAACCGGAGTTATAAAGTCACAATCCTTAATAAAGAAGTCTTGGGTAAAACAGCGACTTCCAACCGATCGGATGGAATGGTATACCGATCGGTTGGTCTTCTCGGTAAATCCACTTTCACTCCATCCGAATCGGTTGCGGGCGGCGACCGATCGGATGGTGATGGCTGCTGAACCTTTTTCTTGGTCTTTTGCGTATGACTTGTTTCTCAGACGTAGCTCTTGATTCTTCGGTCTTTCTCTTTATCCTAAAGCTTATGAACTTGACTACTTGGACTTTAACTCCTTGAAGTACCTTACGAAGCGGAACTTGACACAAGATTCACATGAAATCTCAAATACTTCCTTTTTCTTCATTTTTGCATCTTTTCCATCCATTTTCCTGTCTTTGGCTACAAATGCTTTGCAAACACACTTTGGTACGATTTAGTAACAAAAGCATATAAATATAACCACAAAACAAATATAAAACTACCAATAACGCTATCAAAAACATGTTAGATTTAGGCGTTATCAGCATCATATCTATTTGTTACTTATTTGCTATTTGAACCTTATGTGTTTATTTCCATTCATACTTGTATTATATATTTTAATACTTTGGTATGTGTTTACGAGTCTAGACTTTCAACCACCACACAAACGATGATACAAAACCTATTTACAAACAACAACATGAGAACAATGATACAACATCTTTTAAAACTTATACGCATCGATTACTTTCCGCGTGTCATATCTTGAAACAAACTTATATTCGTTAGGTTATGACGATTCCGTATTCTTTGAGCCATACTCCTCACACTATTCTTCCATACTTCTTGGCACCGTTGTATTACTCTCGTCACTACATTCCAAGGTGAGTTTCATAGCCCCTATTTTTAAACGTTTTGAACTACTTTTGGGGGAGATACATGCTTAAACTACTTGCTTTTACTTTAACAAGCACTTTTACATACTACTGTGAATCATGGCCCCACTTCTACTCGTTATAATTGTTTTATAAATGCTTTGGGGGAGATCCATGCTTTATACTTTTACAAGTACTCTTATCTATATACATGTTACTGTGAGTTCCATAGACCACTCTTTTACCTATTTTAAATTACTTTTAAGGGAAATACATGCTTGTATTTCATATAAACTTTACTAGTTTACCTTAAACATTATACTCAGTTGATAAACCACTCTACTTGTTATTGAAACGTAACACTTGTTTTTACTTACAAAGGCACTATGAATTTCTGCGGATTACTATGAACTTATGAATTCACTTTTATACACTTTTATATCTCATGGAGAGGTACCTACTATAAACACGATCACAAGTGATTTTCAACTGTATGCTATACCTGATTCACTATTGCCTAAGTTTACCTTTATTGCCATGTTCGAAGTCCCTCATATCATGAACCTTAATTACTTGCGAGTGAACGTAAATAATTGTGAATAGATCTATTTGGGACTGACAATCCCCGTTTGGGTCTGCTAGGATGAGCCACCCAAGCGCACTTTATTTAAACAAACTTATAGGTTATTGGAAAATACCTATCCCGAGGGCCTATATATTTTACATCATTCTTGATGCCAGTTAAACGTTGAGTGTCATGAGGCTTAGGGCAATAGAGCGATACTGTAGTCATGATACAGTATTGCCATTATTTTATCAAACTTGAACTTGTGTTCACTATATAGCAGAAAATCACTACTTGGCAAACTATAATTATTTATTTTTGTTGACTTATTTAGGGCAACCAAACCAACTATGGGTGTATAACAACTTAACCCACCACTTACTTTATAACAAACCAACTATGGGTGTATAATATCGTAACCCATCGCTTATTTTATTAATAATTGTATTTATTACAATTATTACCTAAACTTGGAACTATTGATAATCAACTGATTTTATGCAAACTCTATGGATTCACTCACACTTTGATTTTTGACAATCAACTGGTTTAACTATAAATACTATGGTATTACTCACCCTTTGACTTCGATAATCAACTGTTTATTTACAACTGCTATGGACTCACAAACTCTTTGATTTTGGAAAATCAACAATTTTTACTTAAAAACTCTATGAACTCACCAACCTTTGTGTTGACGCTTTTAGCATGTATTTATCTCAGGTCCATAATGAGCAAGGATGGCACGAAGGAGCACGGATACTTAGGAAGGCTATAAATTTTATTATCATTCGAAAACCTATTTAATAAACTTTGAAACCACTGGGACATCATTTTGTAAACTCTGATATTCGAATGATAAATATTTTAAAAAGACTAAGTTGGTGATCGTTTTCTACTATTCAACTGTTGTGCCATGAAGTAACACCTAATTTAAATTCCGCTGCATATCACGAAATTGGGGGTGTTAAAGATTGGTATCAGAGCTATAGTTATAGAGAAACGGGTCTAAATGAGGTCCGAACTATAACTACTTTTACAAACAAAACATTTTATTGCCTCACGCTCTCCGTGCTTTCCATCCGCCAGACGCTTATGTGACTTCTAAATAGTTTTGCTACACCAACACTCTAATATATTGATATATATACTCACCAACTATTTCAAGTACCGTACCAACCATCCTTAATTATCTTACTCGCATCTTTATAGATGCGTGTGAAATACTTTTTCCGTAGTCCCGGAAAATCCGCGCATGGATTATTTTGTTGATTAGTATGAGTGTTAAATCAGAAATTCTTAAGTAGGATGATTTACAATGTCTTTATTTAAATGATTGGGATGCCTTTTATTTAAATAAAGAAATTGTAAAGCGCCGAACCATAAGTTTATATTCCTTATTTACATTGTTTGGGACGCCTCTCTATGTAAATAATGAATTATAAATAAGTGGGCTTATTTGTATCTGTAATTACACGAGTATGAAACCGATAATCATGAAAATTCATCAAACACACAGCATAACTCTCATTAGAAACCATAAATATTGATACATAATGATATGATTAGCATTCGTAATGCTAACATTACAAATATCACTAAGAAAGGCATAACATCACCAATCGGTTGACCCGCTATGCCAATGAAAAACACCACCACACCAGCAAGAGCAAGAACCACGACTGGGTGCAACACCTCGAATATCCTGTACGACAAGAATACACAAGTTATTAACGCAATAAAACATTAATACATGGTGTTATTATACGGGTTCAAAGCAACACTCCTATCGTAATACTATCTCTTACCCCCATATTTCATCCTCACTGACGACCAAAACCACGAGTGCTATAAGAAGCACTATGACCTTGGCTAGGGACTCCAGATCTTCATTTGGGACGTAAGCCAAGAAGATGGCTGCAGCAGCGTACATAATTACAAGAACGGTATAGGTGTAAGACATTTCGAGAGTTTGGGAGGGAGAGGAATTGTGTGGAGTGAGGAGTGAAAGCTGGCGTATATATAGGAGGAATAGCCGGTAGGCTACTATCCTAGCCACTTGCGTTTACTATTCCTCACACAAGGACAAACAAGATTCCTCATCCCCTAAAGCTGGGATTCAGCAACTTTCTCTACACACATCGAATTCTCATTCAAATATCTCTATGTAAGAATCTGTTATCAACAAAACTCTTTTGTTTAACGGGTAGGTTACCCGCACAGATCCTTGTAAGTGAAAACCATGTGTAATTTCAAACCATAAAAGAATAACAATAGTGATTTCAAAAGAAATTTTTCCAAGTTGTGTTAACTGTGGAAATAGTAAATTTCACATGAGATTACAATGGTTACATCCACTATTAAGACATTATGAACTACACAATGGTCCTACTTATTCCTCTAACGTTGTAAATTTCACGATGCTCCCTCTAAACTCCCAGACATTGTATGTGATTACAATGATCTCAAAATTATTTCGTAACCTTAAGTCTTACCACTTTGAATTTATCACAAAACTCTAGTGGTCTCTATTTCCTTAGCAGACACTGTAAGTAAATACAGTGGCCTCTACTTTTCTTGGACACTGTAAGTAATATAGTGGTCCCTATATTTCAACCTCAAGTCCTATAAATCCTACAGTAATCGCAATTACATTTCAAACACTGTAAATAAAACAATGGGCGCATTTATTTCTAAAACATGGTTACTAATCTAAATGTTGTAACGTGTTCTCACATTCATAATGTCATCCTCATTTGTACAAATCTCGATTTTCTAAACCAAGTACCATCTATAACTTTATGTATCGTGAAATAATAAAACGCGTGTTGATAAACATTTCAGACTCACGAAAGCCAAACCAAACACACCCCTGAAATATTAGTTATCGGCACATTGCTAACAGCAACCCAACGCACCCTTGTTTATCATTGGGCCTTTATCATAGAAACTCGAACCCAACTCTATTTAAGCCCAAAGACTAAAGTTTTATTTCAAATCTAATCGGC
Source organism: Artemisia tridentata subsp. tridentata (assembly GCA_021014915.2). Lineage (NCBI taxonomy): Eukaryota > Viridiplantae > Streptophyta > Magnoliopsida > Asterales > Asteraceae > Artemisia > Artemisia tridentata. The sequence continues at coordinate 103,914,666 of CP139502.1, read as the reverse complement.
TCATGCCCGTTTACTTTGGGTCATTTTATGTAAAAATTCACTTAACAACCTATCAATATTTTTACACGTCTCGATTAAGCACTTACCAAAGAATCATGTGTAACAAGTCTTTTCCAATTACTCGATCATGTGATGGCCAAGTTATCATCAAAGCTCAGCCCGACTGTCATGTTCACAAATTGCCTCAACTAGGCCAAAAATCATATATTGCCTAAGTACTTTGTTCCATTCGAGCTCCAAACAACCTCAGCAAACTCAAACGAACCCCCACCTAATTATTTAGTCATGTTTCATGTTGTTGGATCCTTTGTGGACTCGACTACAACCAAAACAAACCAACCTTGATGTTTCTCTTTTCTCCCCAGCAACGGTTAACAACCCCGAGGAACCAAATGATTTTGAGCTGCAACACATTTCATCTTATGGCATATTGATTTCCCCTCTTAGCTTCCATACCTATCTAACCACTTGAACATTTTGTGCGATAGATACAAACAAATTATTAATGAAAGAAACGATTTTATCTATAAAGCAAACAAGTTTTATTCCACATTCGCAAGAGGTTACATGGAAACATAACAAAGAATTATTTTCTACCACAATACTACCTACTACTTTCAAAAAAAAAAAAAAAAAAAAAAAAAAAAAAAAAAATTGTGTGTATATTTTGTTACTCAGAAGCAAACTGATTCATCATCTACAAAAACTTGGAACCAATTCTGTGATATCACTTAAAACTTTATTTAACAAGTTTTTTTTTTTTTTTTTTTTTTTTTTCTTTACAAAAGCTGAAGTTCAACAACTTTCTTTACATTCATCAAGTTATCATCCGAAACCCTCATTGTTAAAAATCTATTACTTACAAACTCTTTGTTTGACGGGTAGGTTACCCCCATAGATTTTTGATTTTCAAAAGTTATGAACCATGTTGATTTTCAAAACGCGATAGAATAACAATCTTCATTCAAAAATGAAAATTTTTCTCAAGTCAAGTTGACTATGGGAATAGTGATTTTCACATGTACCACAATAAATTCGACTCCTACGTAAATAAATATGGATTCAAATCCTTTGTTTATGCGTACACTTTTTCCAACACCTCGTATAGAGGGTTGAACAGCATATGACTTCATAACAACTTATCATGCGGGAATCCTCATCCCAATGACTTCCACTTATTGCAAAACAACCCTGACAACTATCTTAGACTGGAATTCCGAGAGGAATTCTGTTTAACGGGTAGGTACTATAACATCCCGTAAATTTCCCTTTCATTTGTAAATAGTAAACGAAGACTAATCTATCGTCACTGTTTACTTAACCGTTTTTACGGACTAAATTTTTTTTTTTTTTGCTTTCATTCTACATTATTACTAAACGGGACGTTGTATCGCAATTCGCATTCTTTGTATCAAACTCATATACGTACCCCGACATTCCAATTCGGCCCAATCTCTTTTAAAATTATTTACAAATCGACTATAGTACCCTTACTTTGGATCAATATCTTTGAAATCCTTTTAACAACATCATACAAACTTTATATAGATCAATTCATCATTCAACATAGAATCAAGATTCACGAAATACTAAACCTTATACGAACATATAACGGAAATTAAAAACATCCAAGCTTAGCTCGACCTCCAATTATCTCAACTCGACTCAAAAATATATTTTGTCTAGTGAATTTATTCGTTCGACCTCCCAACACCTCCAAACGAGTCTCATTGATCTTTAGTCACGTTACCATGTTAGCTTGACCTATGGAAGACACCAACAAGCCAAATAAATCAACCTTTAAACTCATTTTGTCTTCTTTCTTTTGGTTGAAAGCGCCGGCCAAAAGCAATCATGGACTATCATCATTTAACACATTTACACACTCAAACTTACAGCTATTACTACTCTCACACACTATCATGATGTGTAATCATCATACACACTTGAACACTCCATGTCAAGGCCATAAAAGATCACCAAACCTTCAGCACTCGCACACACTCAAAAACAATCACAACTCAAATTATTCTAAGTCTTTTATACTTTCTTCTTCCTCCCTCTCCCCTCTCTTTTACAGCCGCCGGCTGCAAACACCCACCATCACCACACCGCCGCACAGCCACCATCCCCATCCACTCCCTTTTCAAGGTCGAGTCAAGAAACGAGTAGATCGGAAGAATCAAGAGGTCGGTTCAAGGTTTGATCGTGTATCGGAGTCGAGCTCTACTCCAACCGTCACTACCACCGCGACCAGCTCTTTCTTCTCGTGGGTATACCGAACAAACACCAAGTTATTGTATTTTTATTTATTTCAAATATGAAACTGGAAATTGTACCAATGGGTTAAGTGATTTTAAAACGGATTAACAGTGGTTTTGTAATAACTAGTATCATCGTTAAAATCATTTTGTAGTTTGATTATAGTTTTACTCGGTGTGCTATTTAGTGCTTATCTTTGATTGCTTAATTGTGCTTCTAAGTTTATTTTAGGATTTATGTGGTCACGGTATGACAAGGAATTGAAGGGTTGTTGTTTGCTTCGAGCTTATAAGCTTATAGCTTATGTTTGGTTATGTTAGTAGCTTATTTTGTTTTGGTCTCAGTCGAGTGTAAAAACCCGTGTGGGTTCGAGTCAAGATCCGTATGGGTCACGATTAGGTTCGGCTTAGCAACAAAACACCCAAGGATGTATAGATTATTATAACAAGACTCACAACTACCATTAATAAAGGAAATACATTATCATTATAAAGATCTTCATATCAAATCATTCTAGTAGAGTAGTTGGTAATCATAACCATATAGAATTGATATCATTTTAGCCTTAGTAGTAATTTACAACTATCAACTGTAATCTGGACTGTGTGTCACAAGTCCATTCCAAAGTTTATACTGCAGTCTTTCAGTGTATATGATATATCCTCCACGCAAGCCTACACACCATGGATTGACAAATTTGACTCATGTTTGACCAAACTCACAACCAAATATTTAGGCTACATCAGTAATCAGTTAGTAAATATTTGTGATGACCAATCTAGTTTAAATTTTGAATGATGGTCAAATTTGTTTCTATTTTTGAAATTGTAATTGAATCTGTGAATTTTGCTTTGTGATGGGTTTGGATTACTGTTGGGCCGAGCCCATTAATAGGGTGCGTTTGGATTTGGTTTGGGCCGAAGCCCATATGTTTAAGTCTTTGTTAAAACAATTTTGAGTATTATGGTGAACGTATAAATATCTTACGAATTCGGATTTCGGACTAACATATCTATTTTTTCTGACTTATGAACTTAACTAGAAACTCATTATCATTTCCAGTTGTGATCAACTATTGTTTCGGGATTATCCATTTGAAACCGAACTTTATTCAAATTAGATTAAAGCTATTTGGTAAATTAACTAACCGGATTAACGTTGGATAAAACTTGTTAAAACTCGACATCTAAACATGTTTAGTTTAAACGGAGTTTAAAACTATATATATTATATCTACAACGTAGTCATTTAATCAAGTGTACACAATTTAGAAGTTATATAAATAAACGTGTCATATCTATCTATTACTTATTTGCTATCTGAACCTTATGTGTTTATTTCCATTCATACTTGTATTATATATTTTTATACTTTGGTATGTGTTTACGAGTCTAGACTTTCAACCACCACACAAACGATTTTACAAAACCTTTTTACAAACAACAACATGAGAACAATGATACAACATCTTTTAAAACTTATACGCATCGATTACTTTCCGCGTGTCATATCTTGAAACAAACTTATATTCGTTAGGTTATGACGATTCCGTATTCTTTGAGCTATACTCCTCACACTATTCTTCCATACTTCTTGGCACCGTTGTATTACTCTCGTCACTACATTCCAAGGTGAGTTTCATAGCCCCTATTTTTAAACGTTTTGAACTACTTTTGGGGGAGATACATGCTTAAACTACTTGCTTTTACTTTAACAAGCACTTTTACATACTACTATGAATCATGGCCCCACTTCTACTCGTTATAATTGTTTTATAAATGCTTTGGGGGAGATCCATGCTTTATACTTTTACAAGTACTCTTATCTATATACATGTTACTGTGAGTTCCATAGACCACTCTTTTACCTATTTTAAATTACTTTTAAGGGAAATACATGCTTGTATTTCATATAAACTTTACTAGTTTACCTTAAACATTATACTCAGTTGATAAACCACTCTACTTGTTATTGAAACGTAACACTTGTTTTTACTTACAAAGGCACTATGAATTTCTGCGGATTACTATGAACTTATGAATTCACTTTTATACACTTTTATATCTCATGGAGAGGTACCTACTATAAACATGATCACAAGTGATTTTCAACTGTATGCTATACCTGATTCACTATTGCCTAAGTTTACCTTTATTGCCATGTTCGAAGTCCCTCATATCATGAACCTTAATCACTTGCGAGTGAACGTAAATAATTGTGAATAGGTCTATTTGGGACTGACAATCCCCGTTTGGGTCTGCTAGGATGAGCCACCCAAGCGCACTTTATTTAAACAAACTTATAGGTTATTGGCAAATACCTATCCCGAGGGCCTATATATTTTACATCATTCTTGATGCCAGTTAAACGTTGAGTGTCATGAGGCTTAGGGCAATAGAGCGATACTGTAGTCATGATACAGTATTGCCATTATTTTATCAAACTTGAACTTGTGTTCACTATATAGCAGAAAATCACTACTTGGCAAACTATAATTATTTATTTTTGTTGACCTATTTAGGGCAACCAAACCAACTATGGGTGTATAACAACTTAACCCACCACTTACTTTATAACAAACCAACTATGGGTGTATAATATCGTAACCCATCGCTTATTTTATTAATAATTGTATTTATTACAATTATTACCTAAACTTGGAACTATTGATAATCAACTGATTTTATGCAAACTCTATGGATTCACTCACACTTTGATTTTTGACAATCAACTGGTTTAACTATAAATACTATGGTATTACTCACCCTTTGACTTCGATAATCAACTGTTTATTTACAACTGCTATGGACTCACAAACTCTTTGATTTTGGAAAATCAACAGTTTTTACTTACAAACTCTATAAACTCACTAACCTTTGTGTTGACGCATTTAGCGTGTATTTATCTCAGGTCCATAATGAGCAAGGATGGCACGAAGGAGCACGGATACTTAGGAAGGCTATAAATTTTATTATCATTCGAAAACCTATTTAATAAACTTTGAAACCACTGGGACATCATTTTGTAAACTCTGATATTCGAATGATAAATCTTTTAAAACGACTAAATTGGTGATCGTTTTCTACTATTCAACTGTTGTGCCATGAACTAACACCCAATTTAAATTCCGCTGCATATCACGAAATTGGGGGTGTTACAGCCAACTGTCGAAAATTTCCATGGGGGCAAGTCTATTTCAAACCTGTGATGGTTTCCTGTCAATTTGGGAGCATTTTGTATTTTCATATCTCGCTTATTGGTTTGTCAAATCCATGGGCCTCATGCCCATGGGTTTTATTTAAGTCACGACGACTTGTTAAAAGTTATATAAATGGACGTGTCGTGCCAAATTTTATAAAACTCACTAGGCTTATACTTTGATGTCGAAAAATGTGATATACTGATTTAAGTTTCCTTTTAAAACTTAAATTACATTTCTAAAACTTTATTGATTATTTCCGAACTAGTTGGGATTATTGGGTAAAAACCAAAAAACGTATTAATTGACTTGTTTTATTGACATTTCTCCTTTGTCACAATTCTCCTTTACTTCTTTTGTCATCCCTTTATCGACTCAAGTTCTCGTCCGTACTTTTCTCGACAGTGTCTATTTTCTATTCTTATTTGGCGTGAGTATTCTTAAGTCTATGCTGTCTTACCACCACACGAAACATTAACACTAATTTTTTTTACAAACTTTGATACGAGTAATCTACGAAAACTAAGAAGTTTGTCTTTTCAAAACTCTTTACTTTTCGAGACATATATACATATATATATATATATATATATATATATATATATATATATATATATATATATATATATATATATATATATATATATATATATATATATATATATATTAGGTTGTGCCGATCCGGCACCATTGTGATTATACTCTCGATATCGTTATGTTTTGCCCTTGATGCCAGTTGTGACCACTCTGATATTTTGCGTTGCTGCAAGCTAAGGTGAGTTCATGGCCCCTACTTTTACGGGGTTTTAAACTGTTTCTGGTGGAGAATACATGCTCGTTTTTAATTAAACTCAATGACTGTTTATTTGAAAAAATGCGAACTGTTTACTAAATATTTGACTGTTTGGCTGAAATACTCGATTGTTTACTCGAATGCACTATAAGTATGCATGACACACACATTGACCAGGGGTACTGGGCGAACACATATAACAGGGCCGGGTGTAACGGTCACATGACCGGGTGTAACGGTCACATTTCCGAGTGTAACGGACATACTACCAAGTGTAATGGTCATTACAAGTGTACCGATTAATCAAACAATATAAACTGGTGTTCCACATTTACAAATACTAAAACCTATGAACTCACCAACCTCGTGTTGACACTTTTAGCATGTATTTTCAGGTTTAAGGCGATAATCTAGTTGTAGAGGCTTTTGGCAGGGCATGGCATGATCATAGAAGACTCTGATATATTTGGGACCGCTTGATTCTCTTATGGGCTTATATTTCCGCACCATTTTTGAAATGTTGTAAACAAATCACTTTTGAATATGAAATCTATTTTAAATAGTTGAGGTAAAACCATTCTTTATACTTTGTGTTGTGATACCAATTAAGTAGCACCCAAACATGTATGCTTCCAATAAACCAGATTTTAGGGGTGTTACAAATTGGCATCAGAGCCAAGGTTATAGAGAACTGGGTATTTTTAAAACCTAGACTATAACTGCTTTTACGAAAACTTAACCCTTTATCAGCCACATGCCTGCCTGCCAAGCTGATGCCTCATATATGATTTTTATTGCTAATATAATTGATGAGATGTGCACACTGTTATTGGATAAGTATATCCATCTATTTTCGCTATCTACTATAAGTATCTTTGACATACTTATACACACGCATCATACTCGTCGTAGCATTACACCTTTTCTCTACGCAATCTCATCAATCGTCCTCGAGTGTGGACATCCACCTTAATTATTTAAGCAACTTTTAAAAGTAAGAGACATATTACTGGTGTAACTGAGCTGAGTATTTTAAAATTTATTGAACCTCGGTGGAGTATAGACTGATCACCTATATTCGACTAGGGACAGTGGGACATAACCTGATCACCTATGTCGGACTCAGAGGTAAATTTTGCTATACTTGGAGTAGTTATACTAGAAGTTATGTCCAGATTGATTTTCTACTTGACTCCTGAAAGTTTTAAAAATTTCTGTGTGTACATAATCATTGCCTAACATGAACATTCACATCTACACACAACACACTGGCATCACAACACTTCATAAACCGTAATACACCTGGCACTACTACACTTCTCCATTTGTATGGAATTTCTGTTTGTCGCCATTTGATCGTAATTTGCATCGGGCCGAGTAGACCCGATTAGCACTGTTTAAACCTGAGTTGTTTATTTGTAACTCCTCGTGATTGTAATTAGCCAGTTGAGCTTATCGGAGCGTTCGGATTTGATTTTAGCTACATTTGAATTTGAATTTGGCTATGTTTAGAATTGGATTTGAGCTATGTTTGAAATTTGGATCGCTGGATTTTGCGATTTTGGAACTCATTCCGGATTTGGAATTGTTATTCAGCTTTGTTTTATTGAGGTTTCGTTACAGTTACCTCCACCTCAAACCCTACACTCAACCGATGTTGTACTTTCCGCGTTAAGTACTAAGTACACTCCTGAGACAGCCAACTGATTGCTAGTAGCAATCAACATCCTCCTTCGGGGTCGTACCCTAAACTTGATAAACTTCCCATACGGCAGAGATCTTATGCCCAACAGAAACCTTAAGACCTTAAGGAATAACCTGAACTGCATTCCTTGGGACAATAACTTAACCCCCCTCTCGTCTTTCGGGGATATCAGTTATTTTTGCTAACCTCTCATAAGATAATAAACCATGTCAAACTGTTTTCGATTATTCTACAGACCATATAGCAGTCACCCTACAAATGTTTTGCTGCTACTTTATGAAATCAAAATTTCGACCTTACAACTATTTTGTAAACAACGAATGGCTCTCGTTCTATAAACTATCGTACAACCTGTTTTGTAAACTATTTTGCAATCACCCGGTGAACTATCCACCCACCTGGAAACCATTTATATTACTACCTCTTGGCACCGTTAAAGTAAATTGAATACTTATGTTTATGAAATCTATAGTGATATCTTTCTAAAACACTCACTTGGATGCGCGAAATTTTCTGCTCAAACTTTATCAAACTATTGTTAAGGAATGTCAAACGCCAACTTTTGTGAAAATTACCCGATCCACAACATGACTAAGAACCGTTTTACGAAATTTTGAACCTTTTGAAACCATGTCACCCTACGTAGCTATTGATCTCTAACAAAGGAATGTGTATTTTAGCCAAATTCGTATAAAGACCTACTCAAATAAAGTTTTCAAACAAGATTTCTATCCAACCCTATGAGGAGGAACAACACACCACTCCGGATCAAACCTTGACAACCAGTCATCATGCTATCTTATCACTCTAAATCAGAACATGTATCTCACCAACTCACAAAAATGAGAAAATCAATGGTAGACAACCTGGGTACCCTCCCACAAACAGAGATAAACCCCTAAAACAGCCTGGTGAGACTCAAATCTGTTGTGAGTACCAACATCTCTTCTAAGACACAAATTTATCGGATAACCTAAACTGAAATCCGGGACGGATTTCACGTTAAGGAGGGTAGACTGTAACCACCCGTAATTTTCCCAACATTATTTTAATGATAAAAATTAACTTATTATTATTTGGCAACTTATTTGAGCATTTTTGGAGCCTACACGATTATTTCGGGAAGTTATCTCGCATACTGTAGCATACAGTGACCCTCCAAGCTACTTGATTTTATCAAGAAAAGTGAAGTAATCACTTCCTGACACTTACTGGCAATTTATTTGCAAAACCGAGAGGTCATCTCGCTTTTCTGAAAAACGCGACATCACACGCGTACTGACACCACATTAGTTATGGATTAAGTCCGATAATTACTTTTCGGAGTCAATAGTATTGTTTTATAAAAACGTTCACTAAAATTTATTTTTCGCATTATTACTCGAAAACACCAAACCAGGTTGCCACGGTTTTATTTTAGCTCAAAGGGAAACGGGGCACGCGGGGTAAAAATAAAACAAAACTTATCTCTTTTAACCTAACCTTAGCCACCCCACTCTCACCTACATACCTCAAGCAAAAGTCGACGTACAGTGTTACTTTTGTTTATTCAATTTTCGATCAGTTTTTTTTGGAAGATGATCGAGTCCATTTATTTGGTTAATTTCTCCTGATATTCACTTTCTCACCGACAAACTTTGTTGTCGTTAATAATAAAGATAATGGGTTGTTAGAATTACTTTATGCTTCTTTAATTAAGTGACTATTGTTTAGGTCATCCCATATACAGTTATGCTATCCCTATTTCTCCATAGCTTTCACAATGTCCAAGACTCCTTTTCAGGTTTGCAGAAGATATATCACCATCACCTTTCTCCTTTTTTACCATCGTCCCTCCTCTCAAAGAAAAGTCAAGGGCTTGCCTTGGAGACCACCAAGAATGGTGACTTTTGCTCAAAACAGTCTCCCCCTTTATCGAAGCAAAGAAAGGCAGTTTAATTTACTTGCTCTTCTTCTCTATTTAATCTACCCCCACGATTCACAGGAAACCCCACAACTTAAATTTTTGTCATAAAAACTCGAAGGGATAGCTGGGGTGGTTTTCATGCTTGGATCGGGCTGGGATTATGCGTACTCAGCTCCTTCTGGGTCTCTCCTTGTCGGTCGAACTATACCACTGTAAGGTTTATTCGGGTTCCTTCTTGATTCATTATTATTGATTTTATTATACATTGGAATCTTGAGTTGTGTTCCCTGAAAAACCGATTGAATCTTGTCTAACTTGTGGATATAAAACTCGAACAAACTTGTTTTTGATACTCATATTCGTGTGGTTAAACCTCTATTTAAAAGGGTGATTGTTTGTTTTATGAATCGAGTCGGGTATAGAACCCATCTGAAATACGGGTCATGATTAATAAGGGTCACGAGTTGGGTTGGGTTTCTTATTTGACGGTTTTATACTCAATGTGGATTGGGTATTACTTATTCTCTTGACATTCTGATCTTGAATTGGTATGGGACTGCACATTTTTCTTATGATTGAATATGGTTGTGTCGCTTATATATTTTTGAGGTTACTTGGATTTTATGAGCTTGTCGTTGTATTGGTTAATCGGTCCAATAAAACCCACCTAGGGGTGTACTTATCGTGTTGTGTTTGCTTGGCTCGTTTGTGTTTTTTTGTGTTCAACTCAAAGGGAAACACCACCAGACTGTGTCATGGTCTCGAGTTAACAGAAGATTAAAAAATGAAGTTTACAATAGCAGTTAAGTTTTATGCTTGTATGTTTGTGTTGTCTTTGGTTTGAATTAGAGTAAATCGAAAGGGGGCATTGATGTTGTTGTCGTTAATTATGTTTGAGTTTAGAATTGATCCATAAACCACGAGAATGCTTTATTTTGTGTCTCGGCTCAAACCCACTTAGGGACATGGCTGCTTTCAGTTATCACGACCATGAGAGTGGTTGTTTTGTTAGCTAAAGAGAACCACAAGGGTGGTGCCCATTAGGTGTGTTTCGATTTCAACTTGTGATGTGTTTGCGTTCTTTTTGTGACTTAGGGTCGTTTAACAAAACCAGTGTGGTGTTGTCGGTTTAATATTGCGTAAACTCGAGTACCTGAATTCTTAATCCATTCATTCCCATTACACAAACTATATTCTGTGTACTTAGATATCTTTACAGCCAACTGTCGAAAATTTCCATGGGGGCAAGTCTATTTCAAACCTGTGATGGTTTCCTGTCAATTTGGGAGCATTTTGTATTTTCATATCTCGCTTATTGGTTTGTCAAATCCATGGGCCTCAAGCCCATGGTGTCACTTAAGGATAAATTGTTAAAATTGGACTTCTCATGGACTAATTTAACAGGAGTAATACTTAATTGAACGTTTAATATTCTAAGGGTCACCTACATTCAATCTTTAGTATGTATAGATAAAGGAAATAAATACGAATCACCTAAATTAAGAACTAACTTGGTCACTTGTTTTTACATCGGTATTCTTAGTTCGCTTCGGAAAATTTAACTCGGAATTAATAATTAATATTAGAGAATACGGATACATAACGGAATAAATACTTGAAATATGGCTATTATAATTGGAGTCATAATTGGAGTTCGTGGACTCATAACGGACCTAAACATTCAATTGGCGCTTATTAAACTAATAACGGATGGGTAATTATAAACCGTCGAGAACATCATTTTGAGAAGCTGGGTTTTATTTAAGTCACGGCGACTTGTGAAAAGTTATATAAATGGACGTGTCGTGCCAAATTTTATAAAACTCACTAGACTTATACTTTGATGTCAAAAAATGTGATATACTGATTTAAGTTTTCTTTTAAAACTTAAATTACCTTTCCAAAACTTTATTCATTATTTCCGAACTAGTTGGGATTATTGGGTAAAAACCAAAAACGTATTAATTGACTTGTTCTATTGACATTTCTCCTTTGTCACTATTCTCCTTGACTTCTTTTGTCATCCCTTTATCGACTTAAGTTCTCGTCCGTACTTTGCTCGATAGTGTCGATTTTCTATTCCTATTTGGCGTGAGTATTCTTGAGTCTATGCTGTCTTACCACCACACGAAACGTTAACACTAAATATTTTTTACAAACTTTGATACGAGTAATCCACGAAAACTAAGACGTTTGTCTTTTCAAAACTCTTTACTTTTCGAGACGTACTCTAATATATATATATATATATATATATATATATATATATATATATATATATATATATATATATATATATATATATATATATATATATATATATATATTAGGTTGTGCCGATTCGGTACCATTGTGCCTGTACTCTCGATATTGTTATGTTTTGCTCTTGATGCCAGTTGTGACAACTCTGATATTTTGTGTTGCTGCAAGCTAAGGTGAGTTCATGGCCCCTACTTTTACTAGTTTTTAAACTGTTTCTGGGGGAGAATACATGCTCCATTTTAATTAAACTCAATGACTGTTTATTTGGAAAAATGCGAACTGTTTACTCAATATTTGACTGTTTGGCTGAAATACTCGATTGTTTACTCGAATGCACTATAAGTATGCATGACACACACATTGACCAGGGGTACTGGGTGAACACATATAACATGACCGGGTGTAACGGTCACATTTCCGAGTGTAACGGACATACTACCAAGTGTAATGGTCATTACAAGTGTACCGATTAATCAAACAATATAAACTGGTGTTCCACATTCACAAATACTAAAACCTACGAACTCACCAACCTCGTGTTGACACTTTTAGCATGTATTTTCAGGTTTAAGGCGATAATCTAGTTGTGGAGGCTTTCGGCAGGGCATGGCATGGTCATAGAAGACTCTGATATATTTGAGACCGCTTGATTCTCTTATGGGCTTATATTTCCGCACCATTTTTGAAATGTTGTAAACAAATCACTTTTGAATATGAAATCTATTTTAAATGGTTGAGGTAAAACCATTCTTTATACTTTGTGTTGTGATACCAATTAAGTAGCACCCAAAGATGTATGCTTCCGCTAAACCAGATTTTGAGGGTGTTACAATCGAGTTGTGTGGGGGAAACAGTTATGTGATTAGCAAATTTAACGGAAACCACAGAGTGAGTTTCACCAGTATCAAATAAGACAAATACAACACGATCATACATAAAAAGAATTCCCGAAACGCTACCTGAAGAGTTTGCTGCCTGATCTCTGGTCAAGGAGAACACTCGACCCTTCGCAGCAAGTGGTTTATCATTCTTATTACCCCTACCACCGTTTCCACCGTTCTTAGGGAAATCCCTAGCCATATGCCCAGTCAACCCACAAATAAAGCACGCTCTAGTAACACGATGACAAGGTTTCCCCGGATGCAACTTTCCACACGTCTCACAGGGTGGAGACGAAGCCTGATCGAGAAATCTCTTCTGGTTAGAGGAACCCGAAGCATGGTTGGAGTGTTTACCGCGATCACGATCACGTCCATACTTCTGACCACTGTTGTTACCCTGCCTGGCAAGAACTCGTCTATCAAACCCCTTCTGATCATAGGGTCGCTGCTCATAACCCCTCTGATTGTTGCTCTGAACTGCTAGCCTAATTCGGTCCCCATTATGATCTCTCTTATTGTTCTGCCTAGCTTTCTCTCGTAGTATCTCAATATTTCGAGCAGCATTGCCCACCTGGGCTACATCTGTGAACTCCATATTAACCATCCCATCCAAAATCCCATCATTAAGAGCCCACTTAAAATGTTTAGCCTGCTCAGCCTGTGTACCTGCCTTAGACCCCAGAAAACCAGCCAACCTAAGGAAACACATCATGAATTCAGTACTCAGCTCATCCTCACCCTGACAAATAGTATGATACTCACGCTCATACTTCTGCTGTTCGGATAGCGGGAAAAACTATAGAAAGAAAAGGTCACGGAAATTCATCCACAGGAGTAATAGTATGAGCCTTCCACCAACTCAGAGCATCGCCTTCCAGCTTATAGCTAGCCAGTCTAGCTTTAAATTCATCCACACAGCCCAAAACCTCAAAAATCTTCTCTATATGGGCAATCCAATTCTCGGCGTCTACAGGAGTAACAGCCGAGCTAAAGGATCGCGGCTTCTGCTTCACAAATTTCTCTAACCAAGTGTGGATGTTGGTGGGCTGACCACCACCAGAACTTCCACTACCAGATGCCTGTCCCTGACGGACCTCCTCAGCAATTTAGGTGGAAAGATTCGGTAACAAAGCATTTACAGCATCTTGAACTGCTGCAGCAAATGCAGGGTTTGAGGTAAAGTCTTCGGTAGTACGGGTGGTCACCATCTGAACGGTTCACAAACGGAACAGTAAGGTAAAAGAGCATAATATCAAAGTATGAAAGGAAAATATCAAAAGGAAGGAGCATAGCAAAGGAAGCCTAATGTCTACCCCAAATCCTCACAGGTCATATCCTAAGTTCTACAAGGCGAAACCTGGCGCTCTGATACCATAATTGTAACACCCCAACCCGAAAAGGGTCGAAATGCCGCATTATGGTGTCACATCAGAACATAATAAATAACGCAAGCGGAAGATTTATTAAATAAATACCAAAGTCATGAAAACCAAAGACTTCCAAAGTACTAAATCCAAACGATGGCTAAACCAAAGGAAAATATCCAAAACATATGTCTAATAATTCATAAGTTCAACAATGGGAAACTAAGCAAGGTAGATCTTCTAATGATCCTACTCTCATCACTCATGCCCAGCATCCCGCTTATTACCTGCCGCAGGGAAAAGAAAATGCGGCTGAGCTAACGCTCAGTGAACAGATATAAATAATGAAAGGTAATAAGCAAACGAATAAATAAAGTAATAACTGAATATGAATAGGTGTACGAAACAAAGTCAAGGGAATCTGCTGAACAATATATCATACATCATGAGAAATAAATGAATGAATAGGAAATTAGAAATAACAAGGAATGCCCACGAGCCCTAACAAAATGTCTAAACATGGTGCATGAATAGACCCAAATCAGATAACCATAATCATAGCAAATAATAATATAATGTACACATGATATGCATCTCATGATGTACCAAATGTGAAATGGGGTGTATGGCACACACCATACATTCACTAAATACCTGAACTGAACAAAGTACCTAGGATGCATCCATACGCTCCCTGCAAAACAGATATACATATACAAGTTCGAGACTGTGCATACATATGTTAGTATAATAATAATAATAATTATGGTGGCCATGGTTGCTATATAGCATGAGTGGGAACGCTGTGGACTAATCACACCTCCACAGAACAGTGTCATGCCATAGGTGCTTCTATGACATGGTCATGGTACCTCCATGACTAGTTCAAATAGCTCGGGCAACAAAGTTAGAAAAATGGTATGAACATAATGTAAAGGTAATCACATAACTGAAGGCAAATCTAATCAACTGAATAGTATAAGCATAGCAAAACGGTTAAGGAACAAAATAGAATAACAGAAATCAGGAAAACAAGTCATGAGAGAAAACCCTTACTGAAAAAGGGCGGAATATATGTACCTTAGCAAGCAATGAAACGGAAACGAAATGAAATGAACACAGGGACGAGAATCACTCCTTCTTTAGAGAATCTACATGAATTATGGATCAATTATTATTATTTAGGAGTCAGTTTTAAATGTCGTTAATTGTTGTAACTGATTCTTAAATACTTATAGTTATTCATTAATTGTGTTTAGGGTTTCATTAGTGAAATTAGGTTAACACATGTTTAAGAGTATCCATATTAACATTACAAATGTAATTAGGTCAAAACACATTAAATGTGGTTAGGTTACACTAAATCCTTAGCTTATAATATAGTTCAGATTTTATCTTATTCTGGTACCGATATTTATGAATTTTATACCATACTTAATTACTTAATGGGGAGCTCAAATATTTATCATAGATACCTATACATGTTAGACACTTACAATAATTTTCCCAAATTTTATTTCAAAGTGATAACACCACTTCAAAAATCGTTTTTCCCAAACCTGCCCAGAAAGTTCAAATTCCTAAACTCAGGATTGACATCTAATGTTCTAAAAATCAAAAAGTCGCCTACCTGACCTCCAAAAATTATGAAATTTTATATACATATAGCACATAACTTGAACTTAGTTTTAGACACAAAAATCTTGCAAAAACACATTGTCATCATCAATTTAGACGCCTTTAAACCTGGCCCAAATTCTGAACAGCATGCAGTGAGACAGATTATAAGTTCTCAACCCATTCTATTTAATCCGATTCAAGTGCATGTTTATATATCACTCATGTAACAACAATATTAACACAATATTACGAGACAACATGAGCATTTAAGAATCCACAGATAAAATTACAACCTACGAAACCCACACATGAAACCCTAACCCTTCTTAATCCGATTTTTGCAACATGTAGGACCATTTTTTTTAGAGACACATCTTTACACAAGATACTCACAACACCCCAACATTCCTGAGTTATACAAACACATAATACCACATAAAATTACAGCCAAACCACCCCTAGTCACACCATAAACACATGCCTAGGTTTTTCTCAGATTTTAGCATTTCATTTATTATGTATTAATGGCAATCTTAGGGCTTGTATTAATTCAGTTGGTCGACCATTGGATAGACCAGATTCGACATCAAAAGTAACCATATACACACGACATAAACCTGACCATATGTGGCGCATACACTTCTTAGCACACGTATGATTTTATGTGGCCATTTTTACATGTTTTAATTCATAATCGCATAGCAAATAGAACAGATTATACCTTGTTTAGCATGCAACGAATTAGGTTTATGTTATATATATTCAGATTATTGATGTATATGTGTCGAACAGAAACACAAGAGTGACAACAATACCTTGTGATGAATCGTACACAGGAATGGAACAAAATAACGCCTCACAATCAAACCCTAACCCACGACTACCACCAAGAACACACGATCATACAACCTCAACAACACTTTTAAGGATCACGAACACAGCAACAAGACCTTCGAATATTTGGATTTGATATAGAAAAGTAGCAGCTTTTGAATGTGTGTTTTGTGTATTTTGTGTCGTACATATGAAAGGGGAGAGGAGCCAGGAAAAAAAATGTTATATCCTAGAGTTTAGGGGGGAGTGTGGGTACTAGTTAGGAAGGTCATAAAAGTCCTTAATTGTGATTGATTGGATATAAAGAATATCTGTTATAATTTGTCAAAGATGCCGGAATTGTGGTGTTAATCATCATAAAATTCGAAGGTTATCATTTATTTTGAGCATGTGGTATAATTGTCATTTTAAGGAGGTTTACATAGGTGTAACATATATTTAATTTAGATGTAAACTTAGGTTAGTTTGTTATTTTTTAATTATAACACATAATATATAGTTTAGGGTTTAAATACATCATTACAAAGTTTAGGGTAAAATTCGAAATTAGACGTAAATTTGTGAATTCAAAATTTTTGGGTTTTACAAGTACTAACACCTTCTTTAGCTGTAGGAGCAGTATCAACATTTTCTTCACCCATATTAACATCACCCATATGAGTATCTTGCCTCCCCTGAAGTTCTGCATCTTCTGCAACCAAAGTGAAATTAGGATCTTCATCAATATCAGCTATTTTCCTCCCCTGGTTGGAAGAATCATCCATATCATCATCTGAACTTGAAGATTCCACTATAGTTGCTCTTCTTTTAGCCTTAAGGGACCTGAATTTGTGTTGTAACTTCTTCACCTTCAAAATGAGTTTGTTATAGATACCACAATACAACTGCTTGGTTTCTTTAAGTTCTTTCTCCAATCCAGTTACCCTGTTTGACAAATTTGTACAAGTAACCATCAATTCCTTAAGTGTCACACTTCCCTCATCACTTCCAGGTGTGTTACCTTCTGGGAGAGGTGAATCATGGGGCATATCCCCCATAGTATCCATTTGGCTGGGGAGTCCATCACCTGTACCAAATCCATGAGGACTGGACACATTAGATGTTGCCATGGGTTAGGTCTTATCTATGTTACCACTGGCCTGCTCAGCTTCTAAGCCAGAGACAGTAGTGGTAGCCCTAACCATTCTGTCAGAGATAGCCTCATCTGCTACATTGGAAATAGTAGGAGATCTAAGCTGAGGGACCTCAGATTCCTGTCCTGATGAACTCCTATATGGTGAGGATGTTGGTTGTGAGGCTGATTGAGTACTTGAGGAAACTGTAGGTGTGTGATGGGACTCAACTGGGCTTGTTGATCCTTCACCCTGAATGTTTTGAACTTGAACCAACATCGTATCAAAAGTGGTACTTCTATCCCATTATACCCCTTAGATGTCATTCTCATGTTACTGAAAAGTTTTTGAGTAAGGCAAGGAGTTGGATAAACATTTTTATGAGATAGAAGCAAATATTTTTGTTTGTTCAAAAACATTTGTATAAACCTTCGATACATTAAAAACTTGTATTTGGCATCCACAATTTTCACCATACCATCAAAAATCAGTTTTGAAAAATTGAAAGTCCTATTTGTGGCTAAGCAAATGAGAGCAGTTGCAGTATTGCTACTGAATTGCTCCCAAGAGGTTTTCTTTGGACTTAAACAATGCAAGATGGTATGAATGAAGAATCTCCATTGTGGGGCTAATTGTCCTTTTTGAATAGTCATTGTAGCAAAATCTTACTCATATCCCATTCTGGAAATAGTTTGAAAAATTTCAGTGTTAGGCAAAGTACTAATACCATTATCATCTGCTAAATGGAGATGTCTCCTAACAGATGACTCAGTAATAGTTAGAGTTTGGACATCAACTGTTGCAATTAGTTCTTTGTCTCCATTCTCAAGTGTATTGGCAGTAACAGTCTGCCAAAACTGTTTGATTTGAGAGACATAGATAGTAGGATTTGTCAAAAGAGCATACCTGATGTGGGTAGAATTGAGAAAGTCTACTATCTGATGGAAGTCATTACTTCCCTCTGGTTTCTCCATGAATGCAACCTGATTATGTTTAGCACAGAATTCCAAATTCGCCATTAGAAGTGATAAAAGTTTGATTAGTTTGCTAGGTTATGATCGTTAATGAGTGAATTGAGTGTTTGATAAAGCCAATTGAGAATTTATTAAGTTCACTTAGGGTTTTAGAATTTATTAACCGGCTTGAATAAATCTTTTCTGAAGTTGGAAGAGATCTTTATAAATTAAAGAAAGATTGTAAATTATCCAAGTTAGGAAACCGCTAAGTGAAGTAAGTAACGAAAATTACTCAACTGCTATAATTAAAAAAACGGTTATTAACCAAACAGTATCAATGGCTACCCAGCAGCACTAACTTTTGCCTAGTAGTACTAAGTTTTACCTTAGCAGTACTAAGTTTTCCAAAAATAGTTCAAACTTTTCCCAAGCAGTATTAACTCAAATTCTTTTTAAAGCAATACTGCACCTAATCTTTATGAAGGGATTAAGTGTAAAGGAAGACACTTAATCAGTTTCGATTGCATTTAACCTCTGGTTGTGTGAGAACCAATGTTTTCAGTATAAATACTGCCAGTGATCAGATAGACTCATTAAAAGAGCCTTCTTGACAGGGTTTTCAGCTTGTGGCAGGTGTTGCCTCAAACAAAAATGTGTTAGATTCACTTTTTCTCGCTGTTCTCTATACCAGATGTCCTTGGACTAACTCACTATCCTTGGACTAACTTACTATCTGACTAACTATGACCATCAATTCATGTTCAGAATACCATTTACTTCAAGAAAAAGATTTTAAAGAACCTCCCAACTCAGGTGTTAAACCTTTGTCAAGTGATCCCCAAATCCCTTCTATCATGAATCAATTATGACAGCAAACAATCCACCATTTGTGCCTCTCACACATCATCAATACTAATCATACTGCTTGCTTATCCTGCAAATATTAGTCCAAAACCAAGAAAACACAATCCAAAGCATTTTCTATATAACAGTATCAAATTTGACTAACAATTTCAACTTAGCAGTACTAATTTGTACTAGCAGTATTAACACATAACAGTACTAATCATTTACAAAACTTTACAAAAATACAAAGAGATTAAAATTTTATGGATTTAACATTCCAATACTTGCAACCAAGTATTGAAACCTTCCAACATCAAGACCTTTTGTAAGTAAGTCAGCCCAATTGTTATCTGTGTGAATTTCAACAACTTGAATTAACTTTTTATCATTGCAGTCTCCTATAAAATGATGTCTAATCTCAATATGTTTTGTTTTAGAATGCAAAATAAGATTTTTAATAATACATATAGTACTGTTATTGTCAATGAAAATCATGGTGTGCATAAAATTATATCCATAGTCCAGCATTAGATTATGAATCCAGATTACTTGACAACAGCAACTAGCAGCAGCTACATATTTAGCCTCAGTTGTAGAATTAGCCACCACAGTTTGCTTCTTACACTGCCATGATATCAACCTGTTTCCTAAGAATTGACAACCACCTGTTGTTGACTTCCTATCTAAACTTGCACCAGCATAATCACTATCTGAATATGCCACCAGATCAAAAGAAGACTCTTTAGGATACCAAAGGCCCAATTTAGGTTGACCCTTGAGATACCTAAAGATTCTTTTAACAGCATGTAAATGTTAGGCTTTAGTTGTAACTTGGAACCTTGCACATGCACAAACTGCAAACATAATATCTGGTATGGATGATGTGAGATACATCAATGATCCAATCATTGACCTGTAGAGATGAACATCAACATCATCACTATCTGCATCTTTAAGCAAAGGCTTGTCTTTATCCATTGGGGTGTTAGCTATCTTGACATCAGTATACCCAAATTTCTTCAAGATATCAGCTACATATTTATCCTGGCTGATAAATATACCATTTTCCTTTTGCTTGACTTGCAACCCTAAGAAGAAATTAAGTTCTCCCATGGAACTCATCTGGAACTTGTCATGCATCAGTTTCTCAAATTCAATACACATCTCCTTCTTTGTAAAGCCAAAAATAATATTATCAACATAGACCTGGACAAGCAAAATAACCACTTTTTGCTTCTTGATAAACAAGTTATTATCAATCTTTCCTCTGTGAAACCCATTGTCTAATAAGTAATTGGCCAAGGTTTCATACCAGGCTCTTGGAGCTTGATGCAAACCATAGAGAGCTTTCACCACCTTGTAGACCTTGTCAGGATGATCAGGATCTTCAAACCCTGGTGGTTGCATAACAGAAACCTCTTCATGAATTGTACCATAAAGAAAGGCACTCTTCACATCCATCTGGTACACCATGAATCCCATGAAAGAAGCATAAGCCAAAAACAGCCTTATTGCCTCAATTCTTGCAACAGGGGCAAAAACCTCATCATAGTTTATGCCTTCTTCTTGAGTATACCCCTGTGTAACCAACCTTGCCTTATTCCTAATGACAATGCCTCTCTCATCCTTCTTGTTTCTGAACACCCATTTTGTACCAATTGCCCACTTAACCTTAGGTAAACCTACCAGAACCCACACCTTTTGAAGTTTAAACTGTAAAAGCTCCTCTTGCATAGCTTCTACCCAGGATGGGTCACTTAGAGCTTTAGCAATTTTCTTGGGTTCTTCCCGAGATAAGAAACAAGCAAACAAACAAGTATGAAGGTCTTCATATGTTTTCCCTTCATAAACAGCATTGATAAAACCTTGTTCATTTGAATCCTTTATCATTGTCATTCTTCTTGTCTTTGCACCAGACTGTACATCACCAATCACAAGATCAAGTGAGTGATCTTTGTGAATTCTGGTATTTGGAGTTGTAGGAGCTTGATAAGTGTTAGGCATGTTGTTCAGTTCCACTTCATCATCAGAAGAATCAGCATCAGTAGTAACTGTTGGACTAGTAGTTTTATCATTTGGCCCAGCAGTACTAACATCATTAGTACTGTTTTCATGATTCTCTTGATCTTCAACTCCACTTTCTTTGTTTCCATCTTTAGAACCCTTATTTTCAGCATCATTATAAGGTTCACCATCCTTTGAAGATGAAATAAACATAGAACCATCCTTCCACAGTGGCATAACCATGTAGTCTTGACAAGATCTTTCCACAGTCTCCAAGCTAGATTGACCTTCATCAAAACTATCATCTGTCCTTGCAAAATCATTAGAGTTTGTACCTGCAACAACCGGTATATAATTCACTGACTCTGTTAGCACATCAATATCAAACAACCACTTAGGACCTTCTGCTGCAATACTAGGCTTATTCTCCAAAAATTCCACATGCAAGTTTTCTTCAACTTTCCTGGTTCTGATGTTGTATACCATAAATGCCTTACTATTCATAGAGTACTGATGCGTCCCAACAAGCCAAAAAATTGATGTGCTTTCGCAACGGGTTTTAAATTTATAAACAAGAAATACCGATTAACTAGGAACACATACGAGCAAGTATACTCGTTCGTGTGTAGTTAAGGATTGGTAAGTCAAGGTCGTCCCAAGAGACTTGGTTGTACTCAAATGTTGTTTGATTTTTTAAGCAAGTAACAAGTTGATGGATATGATTGTCACGGATCAAACCACCAAGAAAAGCAACATGGAAATCATGATGTAAGCACAAAAAGAACATACTTGTATGGGCAAATGATCACAAGGATATTAGGATGTTTAGTTTGGAAAACATATTATCATTGGTAATCCTTTCGGCCTATAGAACCAATTATAATAGTTTAGTGTTTTATAAATCAAATATACATAAGCCTTAATCAATTGGTCATATCATAAGACTCACGCCTAAACCAACAACAAACAAAGAATCCTTTCGACCCGTAGACTTTGATGTCATTAATTTGTGAAGTTCCATTTACTTGAAAGATGATGAGAACACATATTCAAAAGACTCCTTTCGACCTATAATCTAATTTAAACTTTCACTTGTTATGTTTATTAATTCACATGCACAATCGTCACAAAGTACAAGATCAAAACATTCGTCGACTAATGAATTGAAACAAATCACTATTGAGAATCCGTTCGGCCTCTAAACTCAAAAATGATCAACCAAAACAATAAACAATGACAAGTTCCAATTTAACCAAATATGATGTCTTTCATCATAAACCAAACAAACACTAATTATGTCCAAACATCCTTTTATCACAAGTTCTCATAATAACCAAACAAGCATTAAGAGATTATCATTATCAAACATATCACATGTCACACAAAAAAACCAAACATGAGATATAAAGTTCAACATCTTGATAATAATAAGGTTTACCCAAGTAGCTATTACAATGAGTAAAGAATAGGAATTATAGCAATCCTATGAGCCTCCAATCAATCGGTACACGCTCTAACCACACTAGAGAATCGCTCCAATACTTCTTGGTGATACGTCCTCCGTGAATGGTAAGGTGAATATGGTCTTTCGGGTTTAGAGAGTTGTAGAAAATCTGCCCTTATGGTGTAAGGGAGAGTTTTCCAATGATGTTTGATGATCAAATGGCGATTTGATGCATAAGAAACATTTAACCAAGCACTTTTATTTATAGTTGATTAATCCTTGGTCACCAAGCATGTTTCTTGGCCACAAAGTGTCATAAAGTGCAGGAAAAATGAGTAATTAGGAGTATATGATCGGACTTGGAAGCAATGGCACTTAATTCCTCACTTAAATGCAGCTTTGGAGGACAATAAGTGCAGCAACCTGCGGTTGGGATCTCAACCTTGGCGGCTGGGAAGTTTCTGACCACCAAAATCACTCTCAACCCACGGTTTGGACTTCAACCCGCGGCCGGATGACTGCTCAACCTCAGGTTGAGGTATGAACCTGTGACTCAGCATCAACCTTAGGTTGGAAATTGGTTTGCATGTATATTTCAACCTTGGGTTGGCAATAAACTCCATCTTTAACAATCATCTTTGGCACTTAATCTTGACTCCTTCTTTCATCGAATAACTTCATAATCTTTTACTTGAACTTGGAAATAATCATAGCATGAATCTTTATCTTGAACGGAAAACATCTCTTCGTGCACATACACTTGATTTGTCGACATTTCTTCATCTTTTCGTTATTTCCTTCGACATAGTTGTACTTGAACCTGAATACATCTTTTGTACCTTTTAAGCGTAAAATGTTCACAAATACAACCAAATAACATGCACAAACATACGAATAACGCTACTAAAATATGTACAAAATGAGCGTTATCAAATCCCCCACACTTAAACTTTGCTTGCCCTCAAGCAAATCTAAAGAAAGAAAAATTAAAATACATAACTAAATGGCAAAATGAAAAGAAAAAATTTAAAAATTTATGAAAAATTTTGAAAATATCGAAAAATCTTTTTGGTTTTCGTTAAATAAGCGAAAAATGAGTGCACACTCCCCCACACTTAAGGGTTTGCTTGCCCTCAAGCAAATCTAGCAATTAAGAAAAATAGATCCCACATGGTGTATGAAAAATGATTAATAAAAATATTATGCAAATCTACCAAGTACAAATACGAGATACGATTCATCTTTTTAAGCATTAATGGTGAAAAACCGAGATGTTTGACAATACCCTATTGATTCTCTCGCTTGATAACATGGCTAAGCACCTCACAAAAAGGAATGAAAGTATAATTCACTCAACACTCATATATTTTTGGTGATGGAGTATATAATAAAATCACACTCATATTGCTCAGTCATGATCCGTTTATTACCATAGGCTTGTACAAGAAACAAAACTCCACCGACGTGGCATAAGCACCAAGTGTAAACATCTAAAGATGACTTTTATTCGGGTTGTAGTGTAATTCTTAAGGGTAGTATCAGGCTTATGTTCAAATATCTCTTGCAAAAACATAATAGATCGATAGCGCGAATTCTTGATTTACTCAAACAACGGATGGTCACTAAAGTAATATACCTTAGATCGCTGGCGCGTTATTCGATCACTCAAGAATCGGATGGCCACTAGAATATTCGTACAGGTGATATCTTCACGAAGCCAAAAAGGTAGGGATAAGGCATGGGAATATTTATGAAATTGGTTTTTAAAAAAAATAAAGTCAAGTCAAAGTCCCATGTTGCTAGTTACCGAACAAACCACAAACCCGTAAATGATTATAGTTACAATCTTCTCCTCTTCACATATCGATCACCAAATATATATGTATATCACGTCTTAGCACATTGGCTAATCAATATCTCAAACATACTTCATCTTCCTTCATCTTCATAATAATAATATAGCACATTGGCTATAATTCTCATCACATATATTTTTTCTTTCTTTTTTTTTCTTCGATGACTTATTCATTTTTTTCACATTTTTTTTCTTTGTACATCACATCACCCCACACTTCGTATAACCATACACCACAAAAATACAAAACATAAAGGTGATCAATCTTCATCTTTGTCGGAATGACACACACGAATGACAAAGTGTGGCTAACCAATAATCATCAAAAACTATCCAACATTCCAAACAACTAGCAACCAACCGTTTAGACTTTGACAAGGGTAAGGCTAAGGTTTAAAGTGTAAAATCTTTTTGTATTTTTTGGATGTAACAAAACAAAAAGAATGGCTCAAAGGGTGAACTAAGGGTATCTAGCGCTACAAATGGGTTCATATGTGAGGTTAACTAACCGAGGTGGCTAGCTAATATATCATTAGATGTAAAATGAAAGACCATTTGGTTTAATTCCAAAGGGTGCATCTTTGTCACGCGAATACACTTATATTATACGAATGTAATCTCACTGCGGTCTGGTAATGATTTGCAAGCACAAGTTATAGAATAAATAAAATCACCGGCACACTCATAGCAAAAAGATTCAAGCATAAAATATATATGCTATATGAAATAGGCTCAAATCCTCACATATTTAGTGGTAATGGGCTATAAATGCGCTAGCAAATGTTATCGATCCTAAAAATGGATTGCAATGTCAATCGGGATACATCTCGAATTTTTCAAAATTTACCGTATTCACTAGTGGGATGATCTAATTATTCTAATATATTAACCTATATGCGCGAAAACAACTAGAAGATAAGGGCAAACACGTATACAAAATTTTAAAAATTGGCCCAAAAATATGAAAATTTAAAACTAGTTTCGTTTTTCACTATTTTACTTCCCCCCACACTTAAGTTAAGTATTATACTCAATATGAAAAATAAACTTCAAAGCATGAAAAATAAGGAAAAATAAGATAAGAAAAGACCGAGAGAAACGAAACATCACGGGCTCAAGAAATCGCGATCGAACTCCATATGATAAGATGTTAATTACGCGAGATCAATCGATTTCTCTTCCAACCAAACATGTCCAATCAAGAGTGTAATGCCACAATCATCCAATCTCCAAGAGCTTATTAAATCTGCAAAAATAAACTGAACTACAAAAACACGTAAAATTCTAAAACTCACTTTCGTGGCATCACGGTTGCATTTAGCGTATGCAACAAGCCTTTTAAACCCCTTGGTGGCCCGAGTGGACGAGTTAAGTCTCGTGAGGGTTTCCAGTGAACATACCCACAAAGTTCAAAACATTTTTATTTTTAAATACAAGCAAGTACTTATTTATTTACGACGTACCAAAATTAACAAAACTTAAAAATGCAAAAAACCTAATTTAAGTTTAAAGTTTAAACATATCTTAAAGTAAAATAAGGAAAATGCAAAATCTTTTTTTTTTTTTTTTTTAGTCAGCAAAAGGCGGTTCGGTTAAAAATGGGTCACAGAAAGTGATGAACCGGTTCGACTAAGATACGAACCGGCGGTTGAACTGGATCAGAAAAATTGAACCGGACCGGTTGAGCGGTGAACCGGCGGTCGGGACAGGTCGGAAAATGGCGAACCGTTTGGTTCAAGTTTGAACCGGCGGTTGGACTGATTTCGGGGTCATAGAAATTTTTGAACCGGTTGGTTCAAGGCTGAACCGGCGTTTGCTGGGCGAAAATTAAAAGAATTTTTTTTTTTTTTTTTTTTTTTTTTTATAAACAAGTTTAAAATTTAAAACATTTATTGATTAAACGGAAAAAAAACACGGAATGTAGATCACATAAGAAAAACAAAACAAGACAAATAAGAAAAACAAGTCAAACACAATTGGTAGTTTTTTCGCAAGCAATTTCGAGCACAAACTTTGGAAGCAATCATTAAGATGAGCATTTTTAGAAGACATGATACAAAATCCCAACACCAAAAACTTTATTTTGATGCCAAGATCATTAAGCAAAAGAAGAGAAATGAGAGATTTTTAAAACAAAACGCAAGTGAAGCAATTAAGCAAATATCATTAGCAAACAAGCAAGCAAGAGCAATCAAACAAGAGCAAAGAAACAATCATTCATGAGCAAGAGAAATTCGAACAAATTAGCAAACAAGCAATCAATCAATATATCAAGCAAACGAACAAACGAACAAACAAACAATTCAACAAGAATTCAATTCAAACAATCAATCAAAGGAACACTCAAGAGAAACAAAAAAACAAAAAAAAGAATGCAAAGCACAAATCCCCGGCAGCGGCGCCAAAAACTTGATGGTGACGATGCCGGAATTATCATGCAAGTAAACAAACAATATATCAATCAAGAAGATAATCAAATGAACAAACAAGTGCAAAACAAGTCCCCGGCAGCGGCGCCAAAAACTTAATGCGTCCCAACAAGCCAAAAACTTGATGTGCTTTCGCAACGGGTTTTAAATTTATAAACAAGAAATACCGATTAACTAGGAACACATACGAGCAAGTATACTCGTTCGTGTGTAGTTAAGGATTGGTAAGTCAAGGTCGTCCCAAAAGACTTGGTTGTACTCAAATGTTGTTTGAATGTTTAAGCAAGTAACAAGTTGATGGATATGATTGTCACGGATCAAACCACCAAGAAAAGCAATATGGAGATCATGATGTAAGCACACAAAGAACATACTTGTATGGGCAAATGATCACAAGGATATTAGGATGTTTAGTTTGGAAAACATATTATCATTGGTAATCCTTTCGGCCTATAGAACCAATTATAATAGTCTAGTATTTTATAAATCAAATATACATAAGCCTTAATCAATTGGTCATATCATAAGACTCACGCCTAAACCAACAACAAACAAATAATCCTTTCGACCCATAGACTTTGATGTCATTAATTTGTGAAGTTCCATTTACTTGAAAGATGTTGAGAACACATATTCAAAAGACTCCTTTCGACCTATAATCTAATTTAAACTTTCACTTGTTATGTTTATTAATTCACTTGCACAATCGTCACAAAGTACAAGATCAAAACATTCGTCGACTAATGAATTGAAACTAATTACTATTGAGAATCCTTTCGGCCTCTAAACTCAACAATGATCAACCAAAACAATAAACAATGACAAGTTCCAATTTAACCAAATATGATGTCTTTCATCATAAACCAAACAAACATTAATTATGTCCAAACATCCTTTTATCACAAGTTCTCATAATAACCAAACAAGCATTAAGAGATTATCATTATCAAACATATCACATGTCACACAAAGAAACCAAACATGAGATATAAAGTTCAACATCTTGATAATAATAAGGTTTACCCAAGTAGCTATTACAATGAGTAAAGAATAGGAATTATAGCAATCTTATAAGCCTCCAATCAACTGGTACACGCTCTAACCACACTAGAGAATTGCTCCAATACTTCTTGGTGATACGTCCTCCATGAATGGTAAGGTGAATATGGTCTTTCGGGTTTAGAGAGTTGTAGAAAATCTGCCCTTATGGTGTAAGGGAGAGTTTTCCAATGATGTTTGACGATCAAATGGTGATTTAATGCATAAGAAACATTTAACCAAGCACTTTTATTTATAGTTGATTAATCCTTGGTCACCAAGCATGTTTCTTGGCCACAAAGTGTCATAAAGTGCAGGCAAAATGAGTAATTAGGAGTATATGATCGGACTTGGAAGTAATGGCACTTAATTCCTCACTTAAATGCAACTTTGGAGGACAATAAGTGCAGCAACCTGCGGTTGGGATCTCAACCTTGGCGGCTGGGAAGTTTCTGACCACCAAAATCACTCTCAACCCACGGTTTGGACTTCAACCCGCGTCCGGATGACTGCTCAACCTTAGGTTGAGGTATGAACCTATGACTCAGCATCAACCTTAGGTTGGAAATTGGTTTGCATGTGTATTTCAACTGGCAATAAACTCCATCTTTAACAATCATCTTTGGCACTTAATCTTGACTCCTTCTTTCATCGAATAACTTCATAATCTTTTACTTGAACTTGGAAATAATCATAGCATGAATCTTTATCTTGAACGGAAAACTTCTCTTCGTGCACATATACTTGATTTGTCGACATTTCTTCGTCTTTTTGTTATTTCCTTCGACATAGTTGTACTTGAACCTGAATACATCTTTTGTACCTTTTAATCGTAAAATATTCACAAATACAACCAAATAACATGCACAAACATACGAATAACGCTACTAAAATATATACAAAATGAGCGTTATCAAGTACCCAACAAGAAAACCATCATCATACTTTCCATCAAACTTGCCCAAATGATCTAAAGCATTAAGCATGGTAACATGACATCCTAATAGTCTCATGAAGCTTAGAGCTGGTTTTCTACCTCTAAAAAGTTTATAAGGTGTCTTATTATAAGGTTTGACTACTAAAACCCTATTCTACACATAGCAAGCAGTATTAACTGCTTCAACCCAAAATGTGGTAGGTAACTTAGAGTCTGCTAACATGGTTCTAGCTGCCTCAATCAGTGTCTTATTCCTCCTTTCAACAACACCATTCTGATGAGGAGTTCTAGCTACACTAAATTCCCTCCTAATACCTTTTAGATCACAAAATTCATTCATCACTCTATTCTTAAATTCTGTTCCATTATCACATCTGATTATTTTAACTTTCTTATTAGCTAGGTTTTCTATCTCAGTAATAAAACTCTTAAGGATGCCACTAGTCTCATCCTTGTACTCATCAGTAACAACAAGACAGTACTTCTTGTTTAACAAACTACTCACAGAAGTAGGACCAAACAAGTCCATATGTAGCATGAATAACGGCTGAGTAATAGATTTTTGAATCTTGGACTTACAAGTGGCTTTATGTTGCTTTCCCTTTAAACATGCAACACAAGTTTGGTCATTTTCAAAACGTTTTTGAGGTAAACCTCTAACAAGCTTATCTTTAACAATTTTGTTTATATTTTTAAAATTTATGTGACCAAGCCTCCTATGTCAAAGCATTGATTCATCATGTGTAGCCTTTGCAACTAAACAAGTTAAAGTCTCTTTAGGAACAATGTTCTTCATATCAGCACTGTACATGTTGTTCTTTCTAGGAACTTTGAGTAATACATGATTTTCATCAGGTAACTTAAAGTTGGGAGAAAGAACAAGACATTCAGTCTCAGTAAAGAGAACACTGTTCTTTTTGTCACACATCTGTGAGACACTAAAGAGATTAAACTTAAGTTCTTGAACAAAGTACACATCCTCAAAATCAAGCTTGCCAGTTTTTATTATACCTTTCCCTATAGTTCTACCTCCTCCCCCAAATGCAACATATCCTCCATCAAATTCCTTGATCCTCTTCTGTTGAATGTCCCTACACATAAAATAAAGGAAATTAGTTTCCTTTGGGGACCCAAGCCATTTCTGACTTGGATCTGCCTCGTGCATCAATGTAATTATGCTTTCTTCAGTATAATTGATGCACTATCAGGTTTGGTAGGTCTCCAAACCCAACATGCTGAGGCCTTAACAACATTAGCCCCATTTGCCCTTACAGTATTTAAAACTGCTGAATTTGGCCTAGCAGTATTAACTACTGGCCTAGCAGTATTAACTCTTTTCTTGTTCTCAAATGATGTTTCCTTATAAAATGGCCTTTTACCAGTTTGTTGTGCTGATTTAGTGAAACATGATATTGGTTTAGCACTTGAAACTGTTGATTTGGAGTGAGCAGTACAAATAGGCCCAACAGTATTCAATGGTCTAAGGCCAGTTCTCATTAACACCGCTCTGGGAGCCATGTTTCTTTGAGCATTAGGGTGATTCTTCTTAGTAGAACAATTAGTGTTCACCCTAGTGTTCCCATTTACCACCCTTTCCCTTTGGTGGTAGTTGCAATTTGCCTGAACATGATAAAAACTTCCACAAGTATAACATGCTTTATTATACATGACAAAATCACTTCCTAGCTGTTGAGATTTTTGATTATCCCAATTTCTCTGGTTTTCCCTAGGACTAGGTGACCTGTACATCTCTGCATACTTAACTGTTTTCCTAGCTGGTTTCTCTTGTTGTTTAGATTTAACAGTTTCTACCTTAGCAATAGCAGGACAAACAGTTTTCTCTTCTATCTTAACATCTTTTGACTCTAACTTCTCAACCACTGGGGTTTCAAAAGATTCATTATCCTCTTTAAAACTCTCTTCACTATCACTTTTACATTCAGTATATCCTAAGCTTACAATTTCAGGTTCTTTAAACTCATAGCTTGAGGGTGCAAATGCCCCCCTATGGGGAGGTGCAACAACATTATAACCTAAGCCTTTCTTGAAGTTGTTAGTTAGCTGACACTCTACAATTTTATTTAAACATTTAGACGCCCCTGCATATCTCTCTATATTCACTTCAATGTTTTCTTTATCTAGCTTAATCTTTTCTAGCTCACTTTTAAGCTCATTAATTTCTAAGTCTTTAAACATAACATCTCTTTTCAAAACAGCAATATCCTTAGTGAATACAGTTTCATTCTTTTTGTAGAAAACAAGTTGTTCTTCTATAACAGCTAAACCTCTCTTATGATTTGCTAAATTAAGATTAGATTGGTTAAGCTCTATTCTTAAGTCATCATATTGCTTTTTAAGTTTTTCATAGTCTTTTAAAGCTAAACAAGATTTTGAACAAGCTTTGACTATATGTACCTCAGAGTCAGAGAAAGCCATCAGTGCCATGTTGGTAGGAGCTTCTTCTTTAACCATAAAACTCCAGTCAAATCCCAGTCCATCAATGGCCATTATAGCTTTTGAAAAAGTCTCTTCTTCACTTACAACCTTCCTTGTGCTCTCCCGATTCTTGTTCCCTCTGCTTCTGCTGTCCTGATTCCTTGGCCCTCTGCATTCCCTAGCAAAGTGTCCCAACTTATGACAGTTGTAACACTCTACTTTAGATTTTTCATACCCAGCAGTATCGCTTCCACTGATAGTGATCTTCTTTCTTGTCTTATGGTAAAACCTCTTGGCCCTTATGCTCAGCAAAGCCAATTGCCACTTTAGATCCATCTCCTCCAGGTCATCTTCATGAATTTGAATAAGGTCTTCATGAACAAGTTGAGATCCATTAGCTTGACTAGCCAAAAATGCATAGACAGTTTCATCACTTAGGCTAGCAGTGCTAGTTTGTGAACTAGCAGTACTAACTTTAGGGTTAGCAGTACTAACTCCTGAAGCAGTATTAACCTCCTCTTGACTGCTATTGATAGGAGATGACACAAATGCCATGTTCCCAGAGCTAGAACTTGAGCTTCCAGTCTTTCTAACTTCCTGTTCAACAATCTTAAAATTGTTGTACAGATCATCAAAACTCATTTTATCTAGATCTGGCTTATTCCTCTAGACTACTACATGAGTATTCCATTCAGCAGGCAGACTTCTTAAGAACTTCAAATTAAGATCCTCCTATGGAATCTCTGCACCCAAGACAGCCAGTTTGCTAACAATCTTTTGAAGCCTGTTGAAGATAGAATCAAGAGATTCAATGCTTGGAGCACTAAAGTTCTCATAACTCTATTTCAGAAGAGTCTTCTGAGTCTTTTTAGTTGCTTCGTTACCACCAAACCTTGTTGTTATGGCTTCAAACAAGGTCTTAGCATCCTTGTACTTACTAAAAGTAAGCAGTTGTTCATTAGGTATAGTCATCAGCAACATACTTCTAGCCTTTAAATCATTCTTCTTTTGAAGCTTCTCATTAGCAGTAACAGGACCTGATACAGTTTGAACTTTGACACCATCAACTGTTGATTCTTTGATTTTAGGTGTGAATGAGTTGCCATTCTCTATGATTTCCTATAGAGCATAATCATGCACTTGAAAGTATTGCTCAATTATGAGCCTCCACATCTCATAATCATTCTGCTTAAGAAGGGGCAACTTAGCAGTGGTAGTGGTTTGAGTTGTTTCAAGATCCATCTTCCTGTAAGTAAACTTGTTCTTCCTTGTAGGTTTCTTCTAGAGCAAAGTTTCAGAACCTAAGCTCTTATACCACTTGTTGATCCCAATAGACGATCTTACTAAGCTTGTTAGAAACTTTGTTGAACACCAAAGAGTATGCGGAATCTACTCTTCAATGCTTAGAAGAATATTAACAATGTATTAAACAATGAAATAGTAAACTTATGGAACAGTATAACCAAAATGATTCAATATTATTAGCTCAATAATACGAGTACTCTTTGTGTAGTACTAGGGTTTACAACCTTGAATCTTAATAAAACGTATATACAAAAGATGTATCTAACACCTTAACCTAGGACCTCCTTTTATAGATACAAGGAGTCCTTTACAAGATAACTATCAATATACAATATTCGTATCTTTCTAAACTTATAAGATATATACATAATATCTTCTATACTAATCACTTCACGTGTCTTCATAACCTTGGCAGTACCATCTTCCAACAGCAGTCTTCAAATAAACCTGGCAGTACCAACATTTACACTAGCAGTACTAACTCAATTAGTACTATTAGTGTTAATATTCAACAGTCTCAACTTTAAGCTTGTCAGTACAAACTGTTAAGTGTTTTAATTCTCAACATGTCTCCATTTATGCTATGTATGCTTCTCTTATGAATGAATGAATGCTTTCTTATTATGATCAATGAAATCTATCTCTTAATGTTGTGATGCATGTCATGGTTGTCTTTAAAACATGTGATATTAATCAACTTTAAAATGACAAATGCTGAAATCACAATACTCTGTCCATAACAGTCCTACTGGTGACGGTCCTTTATACAAGGACGATACCCAATATATAGGGGACCGTCAATGTATAAATGATAACATCAAATAGTCCTGATATTTTAGTGTCAATTTCCCCCTATTATGTTCATCATTTATATTGTTTTACTTGAATATATACTCTTATTTGTTAATATTTCATTTTCAGATAATAAATGAGCATAGGAACGAAAAAGACGCGGAATTGGAAGGTTCTTAATGAAAATATACAAAAGTATGCTGGCCAGACAAAAGTTACGGCGTAAATCCATACTCTACTTACGCCGTAACCATGATTTACACTAAGAAGACCAAAGTCAATGCAGCTCAAGACTACGGCGTAACTTCACAACCTTGTTACGCCGTAGAAATCCAAAGACTTAGAAGAATTTTGTAGCCAAGAAGGTTACGCCGTAACCCACTTATAAGGTTACGACATAAAAGTGGTAATTAATTTAACGAGAGTTCTACGATCGTAACCTATTCTATAGGTTACGCCGTAAAAATATTACTATGGATAAAATCGTTTGAGATATGAAGGTTACGGCGTAACAAATCTTTTGGGTTACACCGTAACTAAAACAAGGCTATAAATACAAGCCCTAATTCTGCATTTTCACACATCTTCCCAACACATCACACCAAGGGATGAAAAAGGGCTTCAAGGAGGACGATATTCAGCAGCATACAAAGCATTTCCAAATTAGAATTCACGTCATTCACTACATAAGTTTTAGTATTTTATATCAAACATTTTTATTTAATTCGATGTCTATCTTTATGATATTAAACATTGAATTTTCTGCATTATTTAATATGATCGGCTAAACACCTTTAGTGTTAGCCTAGTTATAAAATTGTTTATGCCATGATTTAGTTTTCTTGTTTTCGTATCACTTTGTGTGCATGT
Source organism: Artemisia tridentata subsp. tridentata (assembly GCA_021014915.2). NCBI lineage: Eukaryota > Viridiplantae > Streptophyta > Magnoliopsida > Asterales > Asteraceae > Artemisia > Artemisia tridentata. The sequence continues at coordinate 103,879,816 of CP139502.1, read as the reverse complement.
TTTCTTTATTTATTCATAGACACCTTGGTGTTGGTAGTATGGATGTTTGGTAGTATGTAGGACGCTAGGAGAATTGACCATAGGACCCTAGACGAATAGGTTGCGAGTAGTGGTAAGAATTGACCATAGGACTATCACTATCTTGTGTGCGAATTGACCATAGGATCACCTACCAAAAGGAAATACTTAAGAAGCTAAGGGGAAAGCCAATGTTGATCCCAAACACACGAGCTTGTATTAGAAACTTTGTGAATACTAAAGAGTATACGGAATCTACTTTTTAATACTTAGAAGAATGTAAACAATATCAATGAAACAGTAAACTTTGTATGACCAATGATATCACCAAAATGCTCCAATATTATTATATCAATAATACGAGTACTCTGTGTAGTACTAGGATTTACAACCTTGAAGCTATATAAAAAAGACGTATCAAACATCATAACCTAGGACCTCCTTTTATACACTAAGGAGTCCTTTACAAGATAACTACAAATATTCTAAAATATTAAACTTATATGTATCTTTCTAACTAAATAGAATATACACATAATAACTCAATACATATCTCTTCACACGTCTTTATCACTTTAGCACTACAATCTTCCTTCAGCAGTCTTAAGTTAATACTCTGGCAGTACTAACTTTCCTTCTAGCAGTACTAACTGGTTAGTACTGGCAGTGTTAATTTTGAACGGTCTTAAGTCTTGGCTTGGCAGTACTAAGTATGAATACATTAATTCCCAACAATCCTCCCCTAAACTTGTGATTTACCTCCAAATCATCAAGTTTCTTGAATTAAATCTTTGACTTTGAGAGGATTCTTCCAAACACTTCATCTTCCTGATCTTTTAGCCTGCATAAAAATCTTCCTCAGAAGTTCTCTTGTCATCTTTGTATGCTCATCTAAAAAAAATTTTGCTACCAACATCAATGTAAGTGTTCCCCTTGACAGTGGGTAGTCTTTCTCCACCAGCATGTAGATATCTGTTCCAGCTTTTGTAGACACATAATGAACTGCACATGAGTTGTACAAAATCCATTTTAAACCTTGATTACCAGCCTGAAACAACTATATCTCATCATCTTCATCTGGCTCAAAAATTCTCTTCAACTCTACCCATAACATCATGTCTTTATCATCTATAGGCTCAGTTGAGTTGAATCTTTCTTTGACTAACTCCCATAGCTTTACCAGATCTTCTCTGCCAAATGCTTTGAGCATATCATCAAAGTGTTGATACACTTCAATGTGATTACCAACCCTGATGATCTTCCAACTCTTTATCAGTCCATCATCTTGAATCTCCCAATCTATAATAGGATACTTGGTCTGTAGAGCTTCAACATTCATTCCTTTTTCTTGAACAATGATCATCATTTGTTGTAGCCTTTCTTCAGTCAAATCTTCTTCCTGCTCTTCTACTGTAGGTAAGTCTTCACTGACTTTTAGTTTCTTTGAAGACTCTGATTACAAGGATATTCCTGCTCTCTTAACTCTTCTGCTCTCTTCTTCAGTTTCCATAGGAATAAAATCTTGAACCTTCTTGTAAGCCTTATTGTACAAGTCTTCAATCTCTTCATATGATCTGCCTGCAAGTTGACTAGCAGTCCAGCTGTCTTGATTCTTTAAGTAGGCAGTCATATACTTCATCTTTTCTGCTCTAACAGGTGCTTTATTCTTTCTTTCTTCAGCTTTCTTTGCGTTCTGACTCTTCCTAATCACCTCTAGTAGCTCTTGAAGTGCATTCTCTCTTTCTTCTTCATTGATAATTGCCCTTTCCTGTTCATAAATCCTCTAAGCTAAAAGTTCATCAGCCTTTTCTTGAGCTAGTCTTTCTGCTTCTTCATCTTCAGCTAATTCTTTTGCAAGCTTTTGTTCTTCAAGAAACTTTGCAATCTTTTGTTCTTCTTCAAATTTTGCTTGTTCTTCATCATGAACCCTCTGAGCCAATTCTTCATTAAGACTCATCTGAACTTGAACTAACTTCTTAACCTTTCTTGGTTGCTCAAACTCTTGCATGATGCTTTTTCCCTTATCCTTTCCTGCACTTCTTCTGATGTAAACACTTGTAGGGCTGGCAGTACTAACTGATGCACCAGCAGTACTAACTTGTTCAGCAGTACTAACATCTTCTTGACCCGTAGGAACTTCCTTAGCAGTATCTTCAAACCCCATATCTTGCTCATACCTCCCCTGAGTTTAAGCATCATCTTGTACCAATGTGATGTTTGGATCTTGATCAATGTCATCAATTTTCCTCCCCTGTTTGGAAGGACCCTCCAAATCATCTTCATCATTAGATTCTGCATCATCAGATTCCACTATGTTTGCCTTTCTTTTAGCTTAGATGGACTTGACTTTGCTCTAACTTCTTTACCTTTTTGATCAGTTTTGTATAAGCAGCACCATATATCTGCTTTGTCTGCTTTAATTCCAGCTCCAAGCTAGTAACTCTGTCTGACAATTTGGTACATAAAGCCATCAATTCATTAAGTTTCAGACTGCCCTCATCACTTCCAAGTGTGTTAACTCAACTGGGATTGTTGATCCTTCACCCTAAGTGTTTTGGTTTTGAACAAGCATTGCTGAAAACAATGGAACTTTTACCCCATTATAACCCTTAGAAAGCATCTTCATATTACCAAAAGGTTTTTGAGTAAGGATAGGAGCTTTATAAAAAAATTTGTGAGGTAGAAGTAGGTTCTTGTTTTTGGTCAAAAACAGTTGAATAAATCTTGGATATATTAAAAATTTGTATTTACTATCCAAGTTTTTCACCATACCATCAAAAATCAATTTGGAAAAGTTAAACTTCCTGTTTGTGGCCATGCAAATAATAGTAGTTGCTATATTGCTACTAAATTGTTCCCAAGAAGTTTTCTTTGGACTTAAACAATGTAAGATGGTATGAATGAGAAATCTCCATTGAGGGGAAAAGTGACCTTTGTGAAAAGATAATTTATCAGAAGTTGACACATACCCCATCACGGAAAGGGTTTCAAAAATTTTAGTATTTGGCAAAGAACTAATACCCTCATCATCTGCTAATTTGAGATGTCTCCTAGCAGATGACTCAGTAATAGTCATGATTTTGCCATCAACTGTTGCAGTTAATTCTTGTTCTCCATTATCAAGTGTTCTGACAGTAGCAGTCTGCCAAAACTGTTTGATTAGAGAAACATAGATAGTAGGATTCTCTGTAAGAGCATACCTTATGTGACTGGCATTGAGAAAAATCCACTATCTGGTGAAATCCTTGACTTCCCTCTGGTTTCTGCAAGTAGGCAACCATGTTGTGTTTATCACAAAATTCCAAATTCGCCGTTAAGATTGATAAAAGTTTGATTAGAGTTCTGGGTTATGATCGTTTATGAGAGTATGTGTGTTTGGCAAAAGCAATTGAGATTATATAGATAGCACTTAGGGTTTCGATTGGACCGACTTAAGAAATCATTTCTTTAGCTTGAAGAAATCTTATAAATTATAGAAAGATTATGAATTATCCAATTTAAGAAACCTATAAGCGAAGTAATTGACAAAAATATCTCAACGGCTATAATTAAAAAACGGTTATTCCAAAATAGCACTAACGGTTACCCAACACTACTAATTTTAGCCTAGCAGTACAAACCTTTAAAAAACTTTTTCTTAGCAGTATTAACCCAATTTCCTTTTGAAACAATACTGCACTCATACATTTTGAAGGGATTAAGTGTAAAGGAAGACACTTAATCATTCCGGTTGCATTTAACCTCTGGTTGTGTGAGAACCAACGATTTCAGTATAAATACTGCCTGTAATCAGATAGACTCATTAAAAGAGCCTTCTAGAAAGGGTTTCCAGCTCGTGGCAGGTGTTACCTCTAACACAAATGTACTAGATTCACGTTTGCTCGCTGTTCTCTAAACCAGATGTCCGACTATCACACTATCCTAAGATAGAATGGTAAAGAGTGAGTTAGATCAGTTACTATCTGACTAACTAAAAACCATCAATTCGTGTTCAGTATAGCCTATGCCTAGATGCTTCATTAGGCTCACTGGCAGACACTAGTACAAAAATGGGATTTAGTCACACATGTGGTTTTTCGAACAGCCACACAGTAACCTATTTGTGTGACTAAATGTACCAGAATAAAATAAACAGCCACACTTGATCCAACTTGTGTGACCATTTCGGAATTACATCTGAGGTTACAGTCACACATTTGAATATTTTCGTGACTATACGTATCTGGTAAAAGAAAATTGATTTTTTAGTCACTTATAATTTGGGACGTGTGACGGATACAAATAAGGTTGAAACATTAGTCACACTATATATATACATATGTGACAAATATATGTCACGCAATTGAAAAGTGTGACCAAAATCCATATATGGTCACACGAAGTAATTGTGTATGTGGCTAAATCATATACTCAAGTTTGTCACACATTATTTAAACGTGACTGCTAGTTTTTGTTGAAAATTTAGCCACACACTTGAACAGTGTGACCAAATGTCATATATGGTCACACTAAACCATAGGCATACATGATTAAGTGTGACCAAAATTCGATACAAATAGTCACGTAAGTTAATATGTGTGTCTAAAGTTAAGTGTGTGTTTGCCTGCCAATTCCTAATGTGTATGGTCACATTTAATTGTAGCACAATCATGTGACTATAGGCTATACAATAGTAACACCATACCACAAATGTGCATCTAAATTATGTTTATGGCCACATTATAAGGGTATTATATGTGACCAATACATTCAAAATAGTCACACTGTGAAATATTCATGTGACTATAGTCAAAAATTTCAAAATCTCAATGTTTTGGCTCCATTGTAAGCATTTATGTTGTATTAATGCATCTACAAGAGTTGGTGCACACTTGGGCAGTGGTGATGAAGAAAGTAAACCAACTACAACTCAAACAGCAAGTGGAGTATGCCCAAGTCAAGCACCAAGTGAGGAACCTGCTACTCAAAAACCAAGTGAAGAATCTGCAAGTCAAACACCTAATGAAGAACCTCCAACTCATAAACCAAGTGATTCACCTGCTAGTCAATTAACCAAGTGAATCACCTGCAAGAAATGCTATGTTATCTTTCAGTGTAAATGTAATTTAACTGATATGTTGTATAATTAATATGTTATTTCATAAGCAGTAATAACTATACATTCTAGCAGTGTTAACTCTAAATCTAGCAGTCTTAATTCTATTTCTTGTCCTTGGGTCCTAGATACGTTCCCATCTTCCTGAGCAGTTCTCTTTTCTACTCTTTCTGCTTCTTGAATCCCTCAGATTCCAATGGTTCTGCAGTTCTCTTTTCTGCTCTTATATCAAATGTACCACCTTTCAGATCCTTAGAAAGTCTGGCATGTGTCTTAATGTAGATTTCTTGAATTTGTTCATAAGTCCTATACTTGAAGTATTTCTCTTTCCAACCATCCTGACCTTTCAAATAAGCTTTCATGTACTTCAGTCTCTCACTTCTTGAAGGAGGTTTATTGACATAAGATTTCTTCTTACTCATTTTCTTTCTAATATCATCCAATAAGTCATGAATTGCTGATTGTTGTTCTTCAGGAGTATACTTTAATCTTTCAGCTGCTTGTAATTTTTCTGCATACTCCTTGTCTGAAATAATCTGAGCAGCTTCTTGAGCATCAAGATTAGCTTGCACTTGTCTTGCCAATTCTTCATCTGTAATCATTTGTTGTTCTTTTTGACTGGGTGACAGAAACTTAAATTTCTCCTTAGGTTCATCACTCAACAAACCTTAGCCTTTTTCTGATGGTGAAATAGTTATTGATGGTGTTTTTGGTACTGATACTGGCTCTTTAATGACAACTCCTTTTGCCTTAGGTTTTGTACTCCTCATCTTTGTTAATACTTGAGCTATAGTAATATCATCATCACCTTGAGTAGCAGCAATACTAACTTTAGTCTCAGTAGCACTAACCTTATCAATAGCCACATTAACTTCAAAACAAGCAATATTAACTTCTTCATTGGCAGTCTTTAGTGTAGCAGCATCCATAACAGCTTCATTACCCTGTTGATCACTAGCAGGAATAACTGGCTCACTAGCAGGAATAACTGGCTTCATTACCCTATTGATCACTAGCAGGAATAATTATGTAAGTATTTTGGTTTGTTAAATGGGTAGCAGTTTGTACTGTTGATGTGATGGTTGCACAGTATGGTACATTTGCGATTATTAAGATAATGATATATAATATTTGGAGCCAAAATTTTGATTTATTCAAGAGTATGCTTTAATTAACAGGTTCAAAGGCAAAATTTTCAAATAATTCAAATGTTAATTTCAAATTACAACTTGGAGGTAAATTTTTGGATCGAAATTTTTTGAATCACAACGATTCATATTCTTGGTGTATAGCCTCTTTTCTCTCCTTAAAAAAAAGACTGCAAAGAAAAAACAAAAATCAAATCTTCTATCACCATTACTCTCCAAGCTAAGCCATAATCATTTTCTTTTACCCTTTGTTGCTCAAGAGTCATGGATATTGAACCCATTGCTGATAATCAAAGTTTGCTTCCTCCTGATCATGATGTTGTAGTTGATGATAACGTCTTACAATATGAATCCGAACACTATTCTGATGATGAAGATATAGATGCGACTGGAACCAACCAAGCAGAGATACTAGCTAAGAGGGGCCCAACCAGGCTAGTAAAGTTTCGCGCGAAGCATGACAAACCTGGTGCAATAAAGCTCAAGGTAACCTTCGATGCATTCGGTAGGGTATCAGGGGCAAACAGAGCAGTGTTTGTGAGTTTTTTAGGAGATGTGGCTCGTGAGCAGATAGGTGTGAAGATTCTACACTGGAAGAAGGTGAATAAACAATCAAGAGATAAACTATGGGATGAAATCACGGTACATATATACTATTTTGTAACCCAGTACTACATTAGTTTATGTATGCAGTTACATTATGTGCAACTAATTAACAACATTGTGTTAATCTTTGCAGAAATTTTTTGATGTTGACGTGAAATACAGAAAATTGATAATGATTCGTCTTGGTAAAATGCTAAGGAATTTGTTAGGAATTAAATATGAGTTGATATTGACAAAATATGAAAGATGGAGGAGACTTATGAAGACAAAGATAAAGGACCTTAATTGTAATATTTAGAATCTTTGTGTAACACCCCAACCCTAATCTCTAGTATATAAAGAGATTAGAGGCGTAGGATTTACAACAAGTCTTCCCAATGTAGTCATTAAAGGGGTGTGTGTGTGTGTGTCTAGGCATCAAGTCCTCTAATGGATGCCTAGGGTTTGTAATCGTTCGACTAACCTTGTTTAATAATAATGATTCGTTTGATTATTCCGCTGCGTAGTACTATAATGTTATTCGTTATTATTGTGTTAATCCTAGATGAGGTCTAACAAACCTTGAGCTAAACGATCTCCACAAGTGGTATCAGAGCCAGGTTGCTCATGATATCTAGGATGTTACAAGGTGTTTAATTGTCGAAGAAGATGCAGTTTTGATGAAGGTCTGATCGGTTTTAAAAGGTATCGTACTGATTGATCAATTATTTAATTATGAATCTTCGTTAATTATATTTTGGTCAAATCGGTGATATTTTAATCGATCAAGGCAAGAGCAGAGTACGAATTATGATTTGTCATCTTTGTGGAAGAGCAGTTTGTCTTGTACTAATTTGAAGATGGTTACCTCGTACTGCATTAATGGCTATATTATATTGTCGCTTGTGATCATGGATTATTATATTGGACTATGGTTATTAATTACAGTTTTCGATAAGTGACCGACGCATGTTATTGGTTGGTGTTAAAGATAACCTCTTACTGATCACATATTAATAAAGGGTTGTTGTGGCACATATTGAGTAATTTACTTGGTTTTATAACAGTTGGTACTGCTGCTCTCCCAGTTTCTACTGCTGGCCTTTGGAATTAGTACTGTTCGATGAACAGTTAGTACTACTCATAGCAGTTTGTACTGCTGGCTTCGCCAGTTAGTACTGCTTGGTATTTTATGTTAGTACTGCTAGCTTTGGAGGATGAAAAGTTTATACTGCTGATTATAAGCTTTGTACTGCTGGTTTGTACTGTTCGAGCACGGGCTTCTCAAAGTGAGGGGAAGCATTGGTTATTGATTTGGAACTGGTGATTCCAAAAACACACACACAGGGAAGAAACACACATACAAGAGATTTTTGATTTATGTTTGTTACAAGTTTAAAGGCTCGGTTTTTATTCTTATTGGCGAAGATGATTTGTTGTTACTTATTTGACGGTGAAGTGGAATTTTTCAAGTTTGTGTTTTATTATATCTTAAGGTGGGTGTAACACACTTTAAAGATAACTTGTTCGTTCGTTCAGGTGACTAAGAATTGACAAAACACTTGAAGGAGTTACGTTATTGTGCTCAGTGATTATTGTCAAGAGACTGTGCTCTCCTTATATGTTAAGTATATGTTCGAAGTCGTATTTAGTACAAGCTATAGGACACAAGGTTGGTTTATTCTACTTCAGCATTGAATTGGTAATGGTTAGTTTTCTTCTTCAATACATACAGCCTAAAGAATTGGAGATTCAAATGGTTAACATATGGGTTTCAGGGGAAGCTTACTGTTTAATTGTTTAACCATTTATGTGCTACATCAAGGTGAAGGTTTTCATGATTATTCGTTGGTATTCTTACTGAAGATTTAGGATTTTTATGTCTTGAGTTCATTTAATAAGTAAGCGTTTTGGTGTTCTTAATGGTGGGTAATTCAAGACATTAGAAGACTCAATTGGAAGTATGGTACTGGTTGGTGATTATGATGATCAAAGTTGCATGGTTCTTTTTCTTGTCCTAGTTGAGTATGTACAAAAAGGGGAAGAATATTATGAAGATTTGCAGCTTGAAGATCCTTGATGGTATGCATGGCTTAAGGGGAAGACGAGGAAGACTACATCTTTCATTAGTCGTTGGTTTTGTCATATCAACTAGGGGAAGATTGTTAGGAATTAAATATGAGTTGATATTGACAAAATATGAAAGATGGAGGAGACTTATGAAGACAAAGATAAAGGACCTTAATTGTAATATTTAGAGTCTTTGTAACCCTAATCTCTAGTATATAAAGAGATTAGAGGCGTAGGATTTACAACAAGTCTTCCCAACGTAGTCATTAAAGGTGTGTGTGTGTCTAGGCATCAAGTCCTCTAATGGATGCCTAGGGTTTGTAATCGTTCGACTAACCTTGTTTAATAATAATGAGTCATTTGATTATTCCGTTGCGTTGTACTATATTGTTATTCGTTATTATTGTGTTAATCCTAGATGAGGTCTTACAAACCTTAAGCAAACGATCTCCACAGAATTACAAAAGGAAGCTCAAATTCAACTACATTTTGCCCAACCTAAATACACCTTCCAAACTGACTGAAGTCCCGGACTTGTATATTACAATAATGAAATCAGAAGACTGGGTCGAGTATGTTAAATACACGACCACCGAAGCATACAAGGTTTTAATTAGTCATCTTTATTTAAGTGTATATGTCATTTTATAATTTTCAGTTTGCAGCATTACCGCATCTAAACGCCTTATGATTTTTTGTTTTTAGGAGAAATCTGAGAAAGCTAAAATGGCGCATTCCCAAAATATTTATCAGCATAAAATGGGACGAGGTGGATATGTTTATGTCAAAGAGAAAATGGTAAGATTACATAATGTTTGTTTTACAAATTGCCCATGAGAAATGAATATGTTTACATTTCCCAATTTGCACATTTGCATTAATACCCTCATATTTTCGTTTATCTTCGTTTAACTTTACATTTGCATTAATACCCTCATGCATTTGATGTTTATTAGATCCAAAATAAAGAGATTGAAGCGGATGAAGAACCCCCGCGTGATGTAATATGGGTGAAAGGAAGGGTAAACAAAGACGGCGAATACCCAAATGAAGATATTAAATCAAAGGGAGATGAACTTGTAAGTTTGACTGCTAATTCTATTATTATGCTTATATAGCAGCAGCATTAACTGTGTACTAGCAGTAGTAGCTTGTATACCAGCAGTAACTGTGTACTAGCAGTAGTATATTTTTCATTGAAGTTCATGAGCAAAACTAACTCCAGCTGAGCTGCATTGACACAAATATGAGCAGCAGTTACTCTAACAGCATCAAGAAGACTTTTAATCCCAACATTTCCTATATTTTTTGTGCAGAAAGAAGCTGATGACAAGATCAAGGAAGGAACCTCAAATGTTGATGATGGCACTGATGCCATGACAGTTGTATTTGGTAAGGAAAAGGGCGGTTATGCCAGAGGAGTGGGAGGTGGAGTAACATACAAAGAGTATTTTGACCTTCCTCGAAGAAAACAAGAAGCCGATGAAAAACTTGCGTTACTTCAAACTCAACTGGATAATGAGAGACACGAGCATGAAGAAAAAGATAAATTGGTCAAGAAATTGTCCGCCGAGATGACCGAAAAAGCTGTACAGGTCAAGAAATTATCCGGTGAGGTGGAACACACAAATAAAGTGCTTGCTCAAATTATAAAACAATTGAATGATCAAGGGATGAATATAACTTTGCCATCTGAACCATCGCCAATAGCCTCAGTTGTAAGCCATTTTTTATGTTGTTAACAATTTCATTTTCTAATGCTAACACCACTGATGCTAATGATACCAGGCATTGAACATAAACTGATGAGTGACTGTATTTCTTAATTTATATTGCAAGTGACTCCAATGGCCATTGACAATATAGAGAGCAGCGCTAATGAGGTGGACGGCACTCAGACAAGTGATGTTGTAAGTGCTAAAGATGCGGGAATTGAGGAGAAGTCCAATGGCCTTGAAACTTCTAAAAAGGTAACGGAAACAATGGTAATTAAGTATAGTAATAAAACATCCCCTTTGATTTTTGAATTTTACATACATGATCGACTAATGTACCGTGTTTTATATATACGTATAGGAACCTGCTAAAACTATCAGGCCTAAGCATAACCTTAAGTCACGACGAAACGGGTCTCCAGATTCCCAATCGCTACAAAATGTGTCGTCTCCAACACAACCACTGCCAACAGTATGTATTTCAACATGTTTCTTGTTACTCTTTTGTTTAAATAATGTAACGTGTTTTATATATACATATAGGAACTTGCTAAAACTGTCGGACCCAAGACAAAGCAAAAGAAGCGAAAAAAGGGTCTCCGGATTCCCAATCGCAACAAGATGTGTCTCCAACACAAGCACTGCCAACAGTATGTATTTCAACATGTTTCTTGTTATTCTTTTGTTTAAATAATTTCTGATATATACATGCAAAAATTCTTTTTTTGTAGACACTTAAGTGCAAACTGTGGATTATAAAGCAAACAAATATTGTTGCTTTGGGTACTGTATACCAGTCTCTTGGAAAGCAATTGCTGCATAACCGACCACTCCCAAGTGATTGCTACAAAGTGTCAATTGATGAATCGTTAGTTGATGCAGCATGCATACCGGACGTAGCACATAATGGGTTAAAAACAGTTAAGAAAGTCGAAGGTAGTTTCGTTGCATGGCCAAAGGATCAAGTTATTTTTGAAGAGGAGGTATATAAATGTGTTTTTTCAACCTACATATATATAATTATTCATATGTAATTCAACGTTTGATAGAAGCATCTTTTGTTTACTACAGGTAACACCAACAAACCATGTGACTAAATGTGTACCACCGGCACCATTGAAGAAACAATATATATCTGCTAACGACTTAAGGAAAACTGCTAATAAGGCGGTGAAGGTTCAAAAGTCTTTAGATTATTGAGAATTTGATTAATTAAGTACGACATTACAATTGTATATTCTGTCCAGTTATATACATTCGAGTTTAATTCAATTTGAAATTTCTTGTGGTTTTTAATATTGTTTTATATATAATATATATACTCATTCCAGCAGCACTAGCATAGTACTAGCAGTAGTAACTCTGCTTCAGCAGGACTACCTTAGTACTAGCAGTAGCAACTCTGCTCCAACAGTATAGTAACCCTGTGACTAAAAGATGCAGTCACATAATATGGTCATGCTTATCAACATTATTGGTCACTCTTTGTTTAATTTGATGTGTGACTAAATAGTGCCAAAGGCCACACAAACTAAAAATTCATGTGACCATTGGATGAACAATAATCACGCAAAATACACATTTCTTCACTTTAAACAGCATATGGTCACACTTATCAAAAGTGGCCACACAAACATAAAATTCAAGTGGCCATTGGATGATCAATAGTCACACAAAATACAAATTTCTTCACTTTAAACAGCATATGGTCACACTTATTAACACTTTTGGCCACTTTATGCTTAATTGTATGTGACTAAATACCCAAAAAAATGCTTTGTGTGACTAAATATTACGAAAGGCCACACAAACTAAAAATTCATGTGACCATTGGATGATCAATAGTCACACAAAATACATATTTCTTCACTTAAAACAGCATATGGTCACACTTATTAACACTTTTGGCCACTTTATGCTTAATTGTATGTGACTAAATACCCAAAACAAACATGCTTTGTGTGACTAAATATTACAAAAGGCCACACAAACTAAAAATTCATGTGACCATTGGATGATCAATAGTCACACAAAATACACATTTCTTCACTTTAAACAGCATATGGTCACACTTATTAACACTTTTGGCCACTGTTTTTTAAATTGTATCTGACTAACTCGAAAAAAAACACACGTTGTGTGACTAAATCATCACAAACGTCACATTTATTATATTTTCATATGGCCATAGGATGGGAAATAGTCACACATACTGATGAATCCAACAAAACTTGTGCCTAATTAGTCACACATATTCGGGTTTTGGTCACTCTTTTTCAATGAAAACGGCCACAAAGTAAACAATGTGACCATATGATACCTACGGTGGCGCGACTTTTTGTCACACACACCCAAAAAAACGTGTGTAACTATATGCATATAGTCACGCATTTTTGGTGTGACGAAAGGTGAAATCTGTACCAGTGAGACCATAGGTTGATTTCAAGAAAAAAAATTTAATGAACCTTCCAACTCAGGTGTAACCCTTGTCAAGTGATTCCTAAATCCTCTCTATCATTAATCAGTAAAATTACATCAAATAAGCCACCACTTATGCTTCTCACACAGCAACAATTCCAATCATACTGCTTTGCTTATCCTGTAAATGTTAGTCCAAAACCAAGAAAACACAATCCAAAGCATTTTCTTCCTAAAAATATTAAGTATGACTAACAGTATTAACATAACAGTCTTAAGTATAGCTAACAGTACTAGTTATACTTAGCAGTACGAATTGACACAACTAACAGTACTAATCCTTTACAAAACATTACAAAGACATAAAGGGATTAAAACTTTAAGGATTTAGCATTCGAATACTTGCAACCAAGTACTGAAACCTTCCAACATCAAGAGCTTTGGTAAGTAAATCTATAAAATTGTTATCTGTGTGTATTTAACAACTTGAATTAACTTTTTATCATTGCAGTCTCTTATAAAATGATGTCTAAACTCTATGTGTTTTGTTTTAGAGTGTAAAACTGGATTCTTAATAATACATATAGACATATAGTACTGTTATTGTCAATATAAATCATGGTGTGCATAAAATTATACCCATAATCCAGCATTTGATTCTGAATCCAGAGTACTTGTCCACAGCAACTAGCAGCAGCCTCATATTCAGCTTCAGTTGTAGAGTTGGCAACCACGGTTTGCTTCTTACACTGCCATGATATCAACCTACATCCTAGGAACTGACAACCTGTTGTTGTTGACTTCCTATCTAAGCTTGCTCCAGCATAGTCACTATCACTATATGCCACCAGATCAAAGGGAGAATCTCTAGGATACCAAAGGCCTAATTTAGGTTGGCCTTTTAGGTACCTAAAAATCCTTTTCACAGAATGTAAGTGTGAAACCTTAGGTGTAACTTGGAATCTGGCACATGCACATACTGCAAACATAATGTCTAGTCTAGATGATGTAAGATACATCAATGAACCAATCATTGACCTGTAGAGATGAACATCAACATCATCACCATCTAAGTCCTTGAGCAAAGGCTTGTTTGGATCCATTGGGGTGCTAGCTGTCTTGACATCAGTATACCCAAATTTCCTCAAAATGTCAGCTACATATTTATCCTGACTGATAAATATCCCATCTTCTTTCTGCTTTACTTGCAACCCGAAGAAGAAAGTGAGTTCTCCCATAGAACTCATCTGAAACTTGTCATGCATCAGTTTCTCAAACTCAGAACACATCTCCTTCTTTGTAGAGCCAAAAATAATGTCATCAACATAGACCTGGACAAGCAAAATATCTTCTTTTTGCTTCTTGATAAACAATGTCTGATCTATCTTTCCTCTGTGAAACCCATTTTCCAATAAATACTTGGCCAAGGTTTCATACAGGCTCTTGGAGCTTGATGCAAACCATAAAGTGCTTTCACCACCTTGTAGACTTTGTCTGGATAGTCAGGATCTTCAAACCCTGGAAGTTGAGTAACATATACCTCTTCTTCAACTGTACCATAAAGGAAATCACTCTTCACATCCATCTGATACACCATGAATCCCATAAAAGAAGCATAAGCTAAGAACAGCCTTATTGCCTCAATTCTTGCTATAGGGACAAAAACTTCATCATAGTCTATGCCTTCTTCTTGTGTATAACCCTGTGCAACCAGCCTTGCTTTGTTCTCGATCACTATGCCTCTCTCACCTTTCTTGTTTCTAAAAACCCATTTTGTACCAATAGGCCATTTACCCTTAGGCAAATCCACTAGAACCTAAACCTTTTGTAGCTTAAACTGTAAAAGCTCTTCCTGCATTGATTCTAGCCAGGATGGATCATTTAGAGCTTTGGCAATTCTTTTGGGTTCTTCCTGAGATAGGAAAAAAGTAAACAAACAAGTATGAAAGTCTTCATGAGTTTTCTCTTTATAAACAGCACTAAGAAAACCTTGTTCATTTGTAGCCTTTGTCATTCTCCTTGTCTTTACACCAAACTGCACATTACCAATCACATTATCAAGTGAATGATCTTTATGGATTCTTGTATTTGGAGTTGAAGGAGCTAGATATATGGTAGGAATGTTGTTCATATCCACTTCATCACCAAAGAAATCAACATGTGTGGCTTCAAGTGGAGCAGTATTAACTGTTGAACTAGCAGTATTAACATTTGGCTCGGTAGTATTAACATCATGAGTACTGCTTTCAGGCCTCTCCTGATCACTTCCATTGATAATGATCTTTTTACCAGTCTTATGGAAAAACCTTTTTGCCCTCATACTCAACAATGCTAACTACCACTTCAAATCCATTTCTTCTAAGTCATCTTCATGGATTTTTTCAAGGTCCCCATGTACAAGCTGAGACCCATTTGATTGATTGGCCAAAAATGCATAAACAGTAGCATCACTTAAGTTAGCAGTACTAATTTGAGTACTAGCAGTACTAACTTGAGTGCTAGCAGTACTAACTCCATGAACAGTATTAACTTCATCAGTACTGCTAGTGCTAGGAGATGACACAAAAGCCATGTTTTGAGAACTTGTGATTGAACTTGAGCTTGCAGGCCTTTTCACCTCTTGTTCAACAATCTTGAAATTGTTGTAAAGATCATCAAAGCTCATTGTGTCTAGATCAAGCTTATTCCTCCAGACCACAACATGAGTATTCCACTCAGAAGGCAGACTTCTCAAAAATTTCAAATTGAGATCCTCTGGTGAAATAATTTCACCTAAGATAGCCAGTTGACTTACAATCTTCTGAAGTCTGTTAAAAATAGAGTCAAGAGACTCTGTGCTTGGAGCACTAAAGTTTTCATACATTTACTTCAGAAGAGTCTTCTTTGTGGCTTCATTGCCTCCAAATCTTGCTGCTATAGCAGCAAACAAGGTCTTAGCATCCTTGTACTGATTAAAGGTCATCAGATGTTCATTGGGAAGTGCCATTAGCAGCATACTTCTTGCCTTCACATCATTCTTCCTTTGGGTCTTTTCAACAGTAGTTACAGGACCTGGTATTATTGTAGTTGTGACACCATCGACTGCTGTTGATTTAGCAACTAGTTTGAATGAGTTACTGTTCTCTATGACATCCCATAGAGCATAGTCTTGTATCTGAAAGTATTGCTCAATCCTTAGCCTTCACATATCATAATCGCCCTGTTTGAGAATGGGAAATTTTGCAGTAGCAGAGGGTTGAGTAGTTTCTAGATCCATCTCTTCCTGGTTCTTCTTGTTAGTTTCTTCTAGATCAAAGTTTCAGAACCTAAGCTATGATACCACTTGTTGATCCCAAATACACGAGCTTTTATTAGAAACTTTGTTAATACTAAAGAGTGTGTGGAATCTACTCTTTAATATTTAGAAGAATGTAAATAATATCAATGAAATAGTAAACTTTGTATGAACAATGATATCACCAAAACGCTACAATATTATTATATCAATAATACGAGTACTCTGTGTAGTACTAGGGTTTACAACCTTGAAGCTATATCAAAAAGACGTATCAAACATCATAACCTAGGACCTCCTTTTATACACTAAGGAGTCCTTTACAAGATAACTACAAATATTCTAAAATATTAAACTTATACGTATCCTTCTAACTAAATAGAATATACACAGAATAACTCAATACATATCTCTTCACACGTCTTTATCACTTTAGCAGTACAATCTTCATTCAACAGTCTTAAGTTCTTCAGCAGTCTTAAGTTAATACTCTCGCAGTACTAACTTTCCTTCTAGCAGTACTAACTGGTTAATACTGGCAGTGTTAATCTTGAACAGTCTTAAGTCTTGGCTTGGCAGTACTAAGTATGAATACATTAATTCCCAACAACTAAGTTCCGAGAGGCCGGGTTTCCTTAGAATAAGTCTAGATTACAGCTGGTACTTAATGACTGTGATATTGGTTATCCGACAAACTCTGGCAATCGTATGGTTAAGGAATAGGGACCTTTTGATCATAGGCTAGACGAATTGACCCAAGGATTCTAGCGACATTTACCCCCACATGGAGCGATAGAAAACATTATCAAAGAAAACTTAATTATGGCGTAACAAGATTAGTAATCAGGCTAGCACATTTCTCTCTATTGATTATTTCTTCCATTTTAATTTGCTTTCGTTATTTTATTTCATTTCATTAGTTTAATTAATCAACTTAAAAACCCCCTTTAAAATCAGTGACATTAGAACTTAGATTAGATCCGCACGCATAGCTTTTGGGATGACCTCGGCTTTACCGATTACTACACTACACATGACCGGGTATACTGCCCGTTAGTGCATAGGTAGACCTTAGGTAGACGAGAAAATATAAATATTAAAACCTGGTTTGAAATCCATCATCGTGTTTTTGGCGCCGTTGCCGGGGAGCTATTTTAGGATTTTGTTTAAGTTTTAAATTTTTTGTTGGGATAATTCCAAAAATACCATAGTTGCCCTTTGCTTTTGCTTTTCCGGACCGAATCTTTTCTCCTTCCGAAACTAGACAGGGCAACTGGGCAACTTTGAACTACCCAACCATGTGTAGCCACTTGTCCACATGAAGTACACCAGTTGCCCAAAAAGTACACAAGTTGCCCTACCTTGTAATCCGTAAAGTCACACTTGTCACTTTCTGGTTGTAGTTGCCCAATTGTACAGGTTGCCTTGGTCTAGTTTCAGAAGGAGAAAAGATTCCATCTAGAAAAGCAAAAGCAAAGGGCAACTGTGGTATTTTTGGAATTATCCCTTTTTTGTTTAGGTTTTCATCATCTCACAATTTCTATTTCATTAGTTTTAGGTACCATGGCTGAAGTTGACATTGATACGCTTGCCCTCGAGGAATACCTCGCTTTGACGCGAGAGGAACAAGGGCCTGGTGTGGTTAGGCCAGTTATTGGAGCTGATGTTCAGTTTGAGATCAAGAATCAGTTCATCCGGGAGTTGAGGAAAGACCCTTTTTCCGGAAGCAAGACCGAAGATGCTCATGAGCATATTGATAATGTCTTGTATATTGTGAGCCTTTTCAACATTCCTGGTGTTTCTCATGATGCGGTTATGTTTCGAGTGTTTCCAATGACACTCACGGGAGCCGCAAAGATGTGGATTGATAGGTTGCCCGCGGGGACCGTCAACACATGGGATCTCCTCAAAAGAACCTTCATTCAGCGTTATTGCCCTCCTTCAAAGATGGAAAAACAACTTGAGGAGATCCATAATTTCAAACAAGATGGTGATGAGACATTGTACCAAGCTTGGGATAGGTACAATGATCTCCTTTACAGGTGCCCAACTCATGACCTCAATAAGCAACAAGTAGTAAATATTTTCTACAAGGGTATCAACATTACAACAAGGCAAATGCTTGACTCTCAGGGGCCAATCCTTGGTATGACTCCTATTTGAGCCCTTGATGCTATCCAAGACATGGCGGACCATTCGCAGAAATGGCATGATGGAGGCAGTAGTAGAATTATTGGTGGTAACATGGATGGTATTTTGGTGATCACCAACAAACTTGAAAGTCTTGGTAGGGACATGAAGAAATTGAAAGAAAATGTGCATGCTATTCAAGTAGGATGCGAAACTTGTGGAGGAGCTCACCTTGCCAAGGATTTCCCCTTGGACGAACAATAATGGAGCAAGATACCGTGTAGGGCCTCAAGGTTATTACTCAAGAGTTGACAACCGACCTCCTTATGGGGAAAGAAAATCTAGCCTGGAAGAATCAATTCAAAAGTACCTTGAAGATTCTGCTAAGAAGCAAACTGAGCGTGAGGAATGGTTACGGAACTTTCAAGAAGGGACCAATTTGAATATTAAGGCTCATGACGAGACACGTAGAAGTCTCGAGACTAAAATTGGGTTGTTAACAAATGAAGTTCAAGAACAAAATAAAAAGGAGAAGGCTAGTTGTTCAAAAGATTCTTGGGCATGCAAAGCAATATTTACCAATGATGGACAACCCCTTATACACCTTTCCGATACTCTGAGGAAGAACTTAATTATTTTTCTAGTTTGTCTAAACAGGATGATCAGGAATCTGAAGGCAAAGACGGGGAAGAAGCTTACATGACACTTACTCGGTCATTAATGGAGCCCTCTCCAGAAAAGATTAGCTCAATTAATGACGGTCCAACACATGCAGGAGAAGAAATCAAGTTAAACGCCCGATGTTCAGCTATTGTTCAGAACCATTACCTCCAAAGGAGAAGGACCCAGGGAGTTTTATTCTTCCTTGTTTTATTGGTAATTTATGTGTTAGTAATGCCCTAGCCGACCTTGAAGCTAGTATAAGCATTATGCCATTTTCTATGTGCAAAAGACTTAATTTAGGACCAATCAAACCAATTTGCATGACAATAGAAATGGCCGACAGAACTGTTAGTATACCTAGGGGAGTAGTTGATAACGTTTTGGTTCAAATTGATAAGTTCACTTTTCCTGTTGATTTTGTCATACTTGACATGGAAGAGGAGCTTGAGATACATTAATTTTAGGAAGACCCCTCCTTGCCACGGCACATGCTGAGATACATGTGTTTAATAAACTGATTTCTTTAAAATTAATGATAGGAAACTTGTTTTCAACATGGATGAAGGGGGGAAACGTCATCCAATCAAATCTCTGTGTGTGTGATAAAGAATAATGAGAACGTAAGAAAGGATGTTAGACCTAGAAGTAGGGAAACTATTCCTGATAATGTAGCACACGAGCACCACGGAACTAATATTATCAATACTTCTAGTGATGTTTTGCAGGAAAATGAACCAGGAATGGAAGACAGAAATAAGTTATGCCGTAACTCTATAAATGAGTTACGACGTAACCAAAGTTTTTATGTGGTGGAATCTCATTTACCACCAAATACCAAATGCATGTTGGTAGAGGGAAATCCAGAACTCAAGGTAATTGTTAGCTCATCCTTGACTAGCAAAGAAACGGAGACCCTCACGAGAATCGCGACTCAACATCAAAAGAAAATTAATGATTCTCGGAGGAAAACAGAGTTAAAATACCATTGGTGCGAAGCTACTCCGGCGGACCATGCAAAAGGATACGACTTATGGGCATCTTGTGACCCGAATATTGATCTATATGATGGTGGGGGTGATGAAGTCGGGTTACGAAATAACAAGCATCTATGGACTTCCACTAATGATCAAGATAGAAGGAACCTCAAATGGGAAGGTACAATACCCTTCGACGATTGGATACGTATCGTGTATGGTAAGGTTGATAGAGAGGCAAAAGGGAACATTTGGGATAACCTGAACCGCTCCTATGACGATGAACCCCTATCACCAAGGACGACCATGAATCACATGAAATAGAGCACACTGACAACAAAGTTGTAGAAGGTCCTTCAGGTGAACTTAAGGACGATAAAAAAAGAACAAATGGGAGAAAACATTGGTGCGAGAAGATTAGGATTGGAGATACTAAGGGGCACACATTTTGGGCATCTTGTGACCCGTATAATGAAGACTGTGATGGAGGAAGTAGCAAAGTAAGAATTTGAAACGATGAGTACTTTTGGACCTCCATCAACAACAAAGGAAGAGTTGAATTACCATGGGTGGATAAATTAAGTTTTGAAGATTGGATCAAAATAAGATACGGAAAAGTGGATGCTTTAACTAAAGAGAAAATTTGGAGAGATTGCATGAAAGAAGATGCTCCAAGCGAAGGTGTTGATCCAAATGATGAAGGGGATAGGAATGAGTACGCAACAAAATGGGGAGAAGAGAAAGACCGTTGCAAACTTGAGCTTATCGAGAATAAGCTTGATGATGAATGGTTTAATGGGACATAATCCGACGATGATGACTTGGAAGGAATTATGGACTACCTTGATATACAAGGATACGATGGATTCATAGACCTAGATGACGAAGCATACGAACAATGGAGATGTAAGCTTTTAGGCATTCCTTACAAAAGACCACCTCCGATTGTTGCAGAGAAGTTTGAAATTACCAGGTACCATGTAGGACCAGATGAGAAGTTTACAAAAGTACAGAGAATTGAAAGGAAGGAATTTCTCCGTACTACAACCAATGTTGCGTGGGTAATAGAAAATTTAATGAGTGAGATGGATGAGGTTGGACAAGTCCATCGACAACCTTGAAGCACCATGGCTTTGAGTCTAACTTAAAGACTCGTTAATAAACAAAAGTGATTTTTCGGGAGACAACCCGAATTTTCCCTTTCATTCCTTTTTAGTAGTATCTATTGGTTTGGTTTGTTATAACTTTTTGCAGTTATTGGAGGAAGTAGGTTGGTTTGGAAACACACCACGGAGTTTTTCACTCCTGGAATTCATCTCAGAAAGTTTCTACGGCGTAACTCTATGTTATGGTTACGCCGTAACCATCCTCAGACATCAGCAATTTTTTCAGGTTTAATTACTTATGGCATAACTCAGTCCATGAGTTTACGCCGTAATCTTCCCCAGTACTAGAAAAATTTTAATTTTAAATAACTTGCATTCTATAACCTTGTATTAGTTTCAAATGAACTTTGTGGGTGTGTTCCCTGTAAACCCTCACGAGACTTCACTCGTCCACTCGAGACATCAAGTGGTTTAAAAGGCTTGTTGCATATGCTAAATGCAACCGTGATTCCTACGAAAGTGAGTTAGGTTTTTATTTGTTTTCCCTTTTTATTTTTTAGATTTATGCTTGTTGGTAGTGTCGTGATTTCAGGGATTTGAAGTTTGCTCCTGGAGGCGAAGTAAAGGCATGACTTTTCAACGTGATTCTTCTATCATTTTTAGAGCAAATTTCAGGGGAGTTCTTGTTCCAATTCTAGTTTTCTCCTTTTATTATCACATAGTTGCGTACAAAAGGGACTTTGTACATTTCAAGTGGGGGGGACGGGAGTAGAATTATAACTTGAACTTTAATTGCCTATTTTTCTAGTTTATTTTGAAAAATTATGCCATTTTTAAAATTTTTGACATGTTTTTCTTAACCGAACTAGAATAGACCTTAGCCGAGCACACTATACCCCTTAATTTATTGGTGAGGTTTAGCTTTTCATTTTCCCCTTATTACTATAATCCACCAAATATTGAGTGTGCCGGTAGTATTGTAAACTTTAGAACTTGGCCTTTACATCATTTCGAGACCATAGACGAGTAGTGCATTGAGTTCACTTAATACATTTAGGAGGGATATTTTGAGAAGGAAATGTTTAGGATTTACACCAAATGGCCCATATGTGTATAATTGTGTGCGTTTATCGATTAGTCACCTCGACTTTTTGACCCCCGTGTTAAACCCTTTTGTTGCACTCACCTTTAGTGCAAGATACCCCAAGTTACACCCTTTAAAGCTATTCTTTTCGTTTCTTCACCTATATTTTGTATTGTTTCGTTACACCTATTCGCCTTAGCCTACCGTGTAGTCTTAGTTTATGATTGGGAAGTTGCCGTTTGTCTAAGTTTGAGGTTCGGGATTAGAGATTCGGGAATC
Source organism: Artemisia tridentata subsp. tridentata (assembly GCA_021014915.2). Taxonomy (NCBI): domain Eukaryota; kingdom Viridiplantae; phylum Streptophyta; class Magnoliopsida; order Asterales; family Asteraceae; genus Artemisia; species Artemisia tridentata. Next base: position 103,857,257 of record CP139502.1, on the reverse strand, counting down.
ACGCCTACATTGAAGACATATTTTTGAAGATCCCCATATTCCTCATATATGATTCATCTCAAGTAGGGGGATATCTTATTTATTGTTTATAGTGCAATATATATATATATATATATATATATATATATATATATATATATATATATATATATATATATATATATATATATATATATATATATATATATATATAATAGGATAAACATGACTAGATAAAGCCAAATCATCACAATTAAGTCCACGTCATCATAATTAAGTCCACGTCAAAGGCCACATCATCACATTTAGTCCACCTAAGCATGATTTTAGGCAATTAAAATTCGGATTAATTAAAAATTTGACATTTGCAAGAATCGAACCTGAGTCATTTAATCCACATACAAATGCTTCAACCACTAGACCAAGCCAGTTTTTGTGATTTACAATACAAACTAATTAAGTCATGCTTAAATAATTGATATTGTTAAGCTATATTTAAGGAATAGATTATGCATAAAAATACATTATTATTATTATCCATTATTAGAAAAAAAAAGATACGTATAAGAAAAACCCTAATCATCACGACTCCAGAAAAAGATTGCTGTTGATATTGTAGAAAACATGCGACAACCTGAAAAATGTGTCGACTTTCTCTCTTTTTTCTCTAAACCCACCAGTACAATACGTTCGAATTCAACCAGTTGTTTTCAAGTCTTTGCATTCACCCCTTCAGCCATCAAGCTCACTAGAAGGCGTTAGGTAATGACACTTAAATCATATTATCTAATACTTTTTTATTGTTTAGTTGTTTATCATTCAATTGTGTCAACGGTCTGTTGTGTTAGGAAAAGGTTTCAACAATTGATATTCGTATTATTAGCTGATAACAATATTACAAAGTCACTATGGTCTTATAATGTTGTACTTATGGAATATTTATTAGCTGAGAACGTCAATTAACACAACTGGCGAAAGTGGGACATCCTGCATGACTACTACCTCAAGTATTAGATAGTGCTCTGGATGCACAGGTAAAGAGCAATTTGGTCAATGAAATTTTTTTAATTTATTTCACTTGAATGATATGTCAGAAATTCCGTTTATGATCCATATTGGCAGTCAGATATTTATGCAAGCATTGCCCAGTTTTAAACCCCCATATTCATTAGGAAACTATATATGTAGATTATTCATGTATGTTTCTCTTAATCATTATATCACTTTATTAGGACTAATAAGAAACTATTGACAGACAGAACCTGAATGGTGTGAAGCGGTCTCGAGTGCTGTGGGAAAATAAAACACCCAAATTTAAAAGGATCAGGAAGGCGTTCGGTAAGTTGAAATTTAAAAATGGTATTCGTGGTGGGTTTGGTTTGTAAGACAATTTGATGTACTCAACACTGATTGATAATGGCAGCAATGTATAGCAGTATAGAACTGATGACGCGATGTATAGCTGTACATGACTCATGACTGACATGAGATACACAAGCTGTTTTTCTTTCTGTGTAAAGATTTTGTAGATATAAATAAGTTGTGTTCATAAAAACGGGTAGTCAATTCTGATCTAACCAAAACGAAACTTGCTGAAGTCAAGGAAGCCATGGACGACATGGATACTATGGTACTAAATAAATATCTTTCTGTCCTGTAGATGTTTCGATTTTGTGCTTGCAACTAATCTTCTACCTATACTTTTCGTTATCGTATATAAACATGAGGATGTAGATGGAACACATAACAAATCCAACCATTCAGAAAACCAAATAGGTGCGCATCTTTTTAAGTTACAATTCCATTATCAAATGTTATAACCTCACTAATGTACAAGTCAATCAGGGACTAACCATCGGGACACATCAACATGTGGTGCAGTCCATTCGATTGGATTAGATCTCACACGCACCAAGGGTAGATCTAATTTGCACCAGAATGGATCCAATATCATGACCCCCACAATATCTTGATTGAAAGAGGGAATGGGCAGTAATTGAAAAGGGTAAGGTGAACGAAGCATGATTATACGTCCACACATTTATTTTACACAAGCAAATTATAGCATAATTGACAAAATAAATAAATAAATAAATAAAATATCTTCCAACTATGTAATGTAGTAAATAACAGTAGAATTGCTACATGCATATTTTGGTTCAATTACTGTTTTATAGCTTCAGCAAGCTCTAAAGTATACTGAAAGTGTTATTATTTCTGTAGGTGACGTTCCCCAATTTAATGACGTTCCACGATTTAATGGTCAACTTGCCATTGCTCGTGCATTTGGATACTAGAGTCTTAAAGCACATCTAGGTTCAGAACCTGACATAAGGCATGTCTATGCTGCAACATAACACTCCATGAAGTGGCAAGAGTTCAAATTGCGTAATCTTTGTTAAACATTGAACTATTATGAGGCATGCTTTATGCATAATTATTTCATTTTTAAGTTAAATGTGCTAACTGATGCAGGTATATATGCACCATACTGGATTATTGCCAAAATGTTATTTATATCCAGCTTGGTATGAGAGTCGCAGCGAGTTACCATATCTAAATTCATTGAAAATAAAGATGTAAGATGCTTTTGGGAGTATCACAAGTAGATCTCATCTAAGCTCGTCATCCTTTTTGAAAGTATGCCTGGGTGATGTACAAGCTCAAGGCAGAGCGAGAACGTGGTATCATTATTGAGGTAACTTAGCTTAGTTAGATTTCCCCTTTAGGTAACCATGTTGTCACCACTCATGGTGATCCTTAAAGCATAACAAATCTGGAAGGGATTCTCCGTGCAGATAAATGTAGCTTTGAGCACACTGACAAACAGGATGTTCAGTAGAATCCTACCCTCAAACCTTCTTATCCGGTCCGTTCAATGCTAATTTTTTTTTTTTTTTTTTTTTTTTTTTTTTTACAAAAGTTAGATTTTGTTATAACTTCAAAGGGAGACCCAAACTTATATTAAAAGTTCGGGTTTTTGCAAATTCTCTCTTTGTGTGATTATATTGATTTAAGCAATATGTTTGTCATTAGAAAGATGACTGTATATTTATATTAAATTTTGTATATACAGGAAAACGGGTAGTCAATTCTGATCTAACCAAAACGAAACTTGCTGAAGTCAAGGAAGCCTTGGACGACATGGATACTATGGTACTAAATAAATATCTTTATGTCCTGTAGAAGTTTCGATTTTGTGCTTGCAACTGATCTTCTACCTATACTTTTCGTTATCGTATGTAAACATGTGGATGTAGATGGAACACATAACAAATCCAACCATTCAGAAAACCAAATAGGTGCGCATCTTTTTAAGTTACAATTCCATTATCGAATGTTATGACCTCACTAATGTGCAAGCCAATCAGGGACTAACCATCGGGACACATCAACATGTGGTGCAGTCCATTCGATTGGATTAGATCTCACACGCATCAAGGGTAGATCTAATTTGCACCAGAATGGATCCAACATCATGACCCCCACAATATCTTGATTAAAAGAGGGAATGGGTAGTAATTGAAAAGGGTAAGGTGAACGAAGCATGATTACACATTTATTTTACACAAGCAAATTATAGCATAATTTACAAAAAAAAAAATAATAAATAAAAATAATATCTTCCAACTATGTAATGTAGTAAATAACAGTAGAATTGCTACATGCATATTTTGGTTCAATTACTATTTTATAGCTTCAGCAAGCTCTAAAGTATACCAAAAGTGTTATTATTTCTGTAGGTGACGTTCCCCGATTTAATGACGTTCCACGATTTAATGGTCAACTTGCCGTTGCTCGTGCATTTGGATACTAGAGTCTTAAAGCACATCTAAGTTCGGAACCTGACATAAGGCATGTCTATGCTGCAACATAACACTCCATGAAGTGGCAAGAGTTCAAATTGCGTAATCTTTGTTAAACATTGAATTATTATGAGGCATGCTTTATACATAATTATTTCATTTTTAAGTTAAATGTGCTAACTGATGATGCAGGTATATATGCACCATACCGGATTAATGCCAAAATGTTATTTATATCCAGCTTGGTATGAGAGTCGCAACGAGTTACCATATCTAAATTCATTGAAAATGAAGATGTAAGATGCTTTTGGGAGTATCACAAGTAGATCTCATCTAAGCTCCTCATCCTTTTTGAAAGTATGCCTGGGTGATGTACAAGCTTAAAGCAGAGTGAGAACGTGGTATCATTATTGAGGTAACTTAGCTTAGTTAGATTTCTATTTTAGGTAACCATGTTGTCACCACTCATGGTGATCCTTAAAGCATAAAAGAATTCTCCATCAAAATGATAACATGATAAAATATGTGCCAGTAGGTTGTATAATTTTTTTTTCTGACGTTATGCTGAGAAACTGTTACATGCTGCCAAGTTAAAAGATTACCTTAATTAGGAATTTCTAGAATTATATGGGTTTTTATGGTCGAAAACAAAATTGTTATGCTAGTTAGATATATATAAATATGCTTATTCGTGGCTTATTAGCTTAGTTTCCAAGTTAGAAAACTTATTTACAAAACTTATGTGCTTATTTAGTTATCAGGCTTATTACTAAACCCAACTCGAACCTCAAACGGGCCATAAGGCTCAACCCGAGACCCATAGCTTATTTATAAGCCATTAGCGCTAAAAGAGCTTATTACAAGTTTACATGTATAAGAAGGCTTACAAATCAGTTTGAAATGGAAATGAGAAACTTTTGCATGCGAAACTCAATATACACTGAGTTGATAAGAAACACAAAACCAAAACACATGCAAAACATGCGCTCAATATTCACCGAGTGAGATTAGATATTTAACTAAATTTAAAGCAGTGGAGAAAGCGTTAAATATAATAAAACTGTATTACTAAACCAAGAAGAGTCTATGGCTCAACTGGTCGTGTTGCCCAGCCTTCGCACAAGCGACCTGTGTTCGAGTCCGGGTAGTGACAGTTTGTGGATTTTATTTTATTTTGTTTTAACTTAAGGCTGCTATATTTGATGGACTGAAAACATGATATAAACAAAACAGTAGGGCTTTGGAGTTCGAATCCCGTTTGGTAACACCCCAGTATATAAACGAGAGGTCACAAGTTCGAATCCCGTAAGGGACATTTTCGGTATATTTTTATCATTTTAATTAATATTTTTGAACCCAATCTTGTACATTTTTAGAACTACTAATAAAAGTGGCAAAGCTATATTTTTTCAGCACATATTACTCACATTTTCGTCAAATTAATTTAGTAAATGTTAGGAATTAAATGTTCTGAAGATTAAGTATTAAGAATTACAAGTGCCGAAGGTTAGTACTGCTGAGAAGAATACTCTAACAGTTCCAACTGCTAGTGTATATCTGAGGACTGTTCAAGTTATAACTAACAGTACTAACTGAAGTTAGCACTGGTAGTACAAAGAAGATACTGCTGAGTGGATAAGTGTCACGCATACTACTGCTGGTTGGATAAGTATTGAAAAGATATGTGTGTACTAAAGTCAAGTATATACGGTAGATAATATCTTTGGACAAAGTGTTCAGTAACAAGTTGTGTACATAGATACATGTTGTATCTATGTTACTGACACACATAAGATAAGCTAGCATGTGTTCGACAAGACTTAACAATATTGTAAAGATCTTTCTTGGACTATAAAAGAAAGATCTTAGACTAGATATCTGTGTGACTAATTTAAGTGCTTAATTCATATGCTTAAAACAACTAGCTAGAACAAATATCTCAAGTCATATAAACATTAAGATTCAAGGTTTTGTAACCCTAGTGATAGTGAAGATCACTCGTATTATCTTGAATAATATTGAATCGTTTGGTGTTAACATCGTGTGTTCATTGTTCATTACAAAAGCATTACTTTCCATTTCCATAAACCAAATAACCTTCTAAGTGTGGTTAAGTAGATTCCGCATACTTAATCATATTAACACAATATATCATATACACAAAGTAACAAAGGTCTAACAATCTTATAGTGTTTCGATCATCCTCTCAGTAAATATTACTAAAACCCGACTAAAAGACGAAAAGTAACAATGATAAGAAAATATTCATAACATTAATCAATATAAATCTTTTCTAACTTATCATCCACTAACTAAAAATATATATAAAAACATTTATATGTATATATCGTAACATGTAACATTATTAATATGAATACATAACCTAAAGTATTTATTATCATTCTACCGACAACGTATGATTTTTCACAAACTCTTATTATGAATACTTTCTGTACTAAGTATTTCGGTTATTCTCGAACCAGAGACTTATCCGTCTTGAATACATTTATATACTCATATACATTTGTACATTTGTCCAAGAGCCAATACTTATAAACACTTTGAAACGATTTAAACGTAAACTCTGCCACACAACAACCTTAAACACAACCACTTGTAAGCACTTAATTTATTTAAACACTTTGAGTCGTGAGTACGCATAATTGTAAACTAAGAATTGTCATACTAATTTAGGTCGCGTGTTGGTGCCACACACTGCTACTACTTGACTTTTCATTTCAGATGACTATTTTCTGAGGTGAGTTCATAGCCCCACTTTTAACTCATATTTGCTTTGCAAACTTGGGGTGAGAAACATGCTTACTTTTATGGACCATTTTAAAAAAAATGCTTTTGTTTGAAAAACTATTACGTGTTAGCCTAAGTATTGTATCCCAAATTCATGCACATACTCATGTACCGTTAGTTCCCGCTGGAAAGCACGAGTGATATAAATAGATCTATTGAGGGTGACACCTCCATCCGTGTTGGAGAGCCAACTGTCCAGATAAGACAAACGGATGTATACCATGTCGAATTACAAGTTTTACGGGATAGAACACTTGTCGGGCCTTATTATTATTTCATGAACTCATTTCATGCACACTGTTGTAGCTTCGGTAACATGAAACTTAACGCAGCGTAGTAGACTTTCGTATAACATTATGCACATTATAATGTTAACTTGTAAATTTATTGGTCCAACTTTACTGCTTTATGTAAACCTATGAACTCACCAGCTTTTTGCTGAATTTTAGCATGTTTTCTCAGGAGTTTAATTGTTTGATATATGATGATGCAAGGCAGCGCGTGGCAGGGGCATAGGCACACTTTTGGAGTGTACACCTAACAATCATGACCAATTTTTTATAATATGGGACAACTTAAAACTATTATAGGCCTTGTTTTCCGCATTCATAATTATGTAAAACTTATGTTTTGATTAATGAAACTTTAAAACGGATTAGGTAATCTGTTCTCTATTACTTGTGTTGTGATTTCAATAAGTAGCACCTAAATATCACTTCCACTGCAATCTGATTTGGGGGTGTTACAGTATCCGACTTGTGTGTGAGTCGAGATTGGGTGTATTAGTGTAGATTTGGACTTGGTGTGAGTGTGAGTACGAGGAATTGGTGTGAGTCCTTGTATTGGTGTGTGAATACATGGACGGTGTGTACGTCCATGTGAAGATTTGGATGGTGTGTACGTCCGTGAGAAGACTTAGATTGTGTGTAAATCCAAGTGGATATAGTGTATGTCCATGTATTGCCATGTGTCGGTGTGTATATTGGTTCTAGCTAGGATTAGGACTCGACATTTCGCTTAATGTCGTAAATTGGTGTAAGCGTTGGTGTGTGGTTTGCTCTGCTTGAAGGGAGTGTGTTGACATAGTGATTGCGAACTCTCGAGTGTGATACTCGAGGAGTGGAGTAGGGCGAAGAGTGAGCTTCGTACCGAACCACTATAAATCTCCGCGTCTCGGTTTGGTTGTTTTCTTCCTTTATCTCTTGTCTTTACTTTGTTTTCTTTACGCATTATTATTGTGTTCATATATTCGATAGATATCACATAACTACGAATCAAACGTTTTTTAAAAAGAAACAAAAAGGATCTAAAAGTCTTAAAACGTAATTGTAAACGGTTAAACTATTCAACCCTCCTTCTAGTTTTTACAGCTTTTGTGAGGGGGGGGGGGGTGTTGTACGCGTGTGTGTTTTATTTTTATTTTTTATATTTTTTAATGTATTTATAAAATGAGTTTGTGTTTGTGTTTTTTTTTTGTGTAGTTTTTTTTTTGTGTGTGTGCGCGCGCGCATGCTCGTTTGTGTGTGTATGTGTGTTTAAGTGTGTGTGTGTGTGTGTGCAGGTGATATGATGAAGAAGATGATTTTTATTTATTTATTTTTTTAATAAAATTTAATACTTGAAGTGTTTAACTTCCTTTTTAATTGGGCTAGAAATAGGCTGTTAGACTATAAATATTTTAACAAGTTTAACTTCTTCTTTTTTTTTTTTTTTTTTTTAATTTTAATTTTGTAACTTTATTTATATAAATGTTATTTGTATTTTAATTTAATGAATGAAAAATTAGTTTGTTTACAAAAATAGAAAAGAAAAAACATGGTAGGTGGGGCCTTTTAGGCTCAAGCCATGAGTTATTTTGATGTGTGAATGAGTTGAATGAGTTCCTGGTGCTGAAGTGACAAACTGGCTCAAGCCAGTTTAAGCCACGAAACACAGTGCTCTAAGACCATACCTACTTATGAATTATCGCGTTTTCTATCAATTATCAAGTTTTATTATCCAAACACTATTAAACTGATTATTACGTTTTCGAAATGAAATAATCAGATAATCACCACATCTCAACCCCAAACACCTTCGTAATTGAAATTTAAAACAAAAAGCTTAAGGGGGCGTTTGGTTTGGATGTGGGTATGGGTATAAGAAGGAGAATCATTCAAGAGAGAAAAAACTGACCTAAGATGGGTATGAATTATACCAACAAACCAAACGGCCCTTAGTATGATTGCTAAATTTAAAATCCAATCTTCTAACCAAACAATTTTTAAAAGATTCATGCTTATTCCTCATTCCGATAGCTGTAAACCGAACACACCCTTATTACCCTTATTGATGCGCGGGTAAACCGAACACACCCTTATTACCCTTATTGATACGTGCGTCCAAACAAAACACACAACACAATAAACTTGAAAGTAAAAAACAAAAAGAAAAAATCCAAGAAAAACAAATAAAGAAAAGAAAAAGTCAGAAGTGAAATGACTTAACCTATATTTACGCATTCCAATGTCCGAATCACTATCTATCTATCTGGCTTCTTCAATATCAACAAACAACAACATTAACTCCAACCTCCTCAAACTCCTTCACATTAAAATAAAAATAAAAAACACAAACACATAGATAAAGAAAAACAATAAAGAAAAAAGAAAAAAACACACGATATGATGGCATCGATGATGACGAGAAGATCAATGTTGATGATGAAGTCGAGGTCGATGATTCATGGGTCATCACGATTGATGTCTACATCCTGGTGGAAACACGTGGAACCAGCTCCTAAGGATCCGATACTTGGTGTTACTGAAGCTTTTTTAGCAGATCCTAGTCCCCACAAAGTTAACGTTGGCGTTGTATGTTTTTTTTTTTTTTTTTTTTTTTTTTTTTTTCTTTTTTTAATTATATATATATAACTTCTATTTTCACTTATTATTTTACTCAGAATAGTTATTATCGGTGATGTAAAATGTTTGTTTTTTAGGATATTTTTGTTATATTTTAACACCAAATGCATACCCTTTTGCGGTTTATATGAAAAAGTGCATAATGAACTATAGTTGGTTTTTAAGTGACAATTTATAGCTAGAGAAAATGAGGAGTGCCATATCTTTAAAAGTTGGTGTCATGGTATATTTTGCTAAAGTATTAGACATCGAGGGGGTGTTTGGGATTGCTTATTTTTAAGAAAAAGTATAGTAGTTTCGTGTTATCGAAACTGCTTTTGCTTGTTTTGAGATAAAATGAGCAGATTATAAGCAGTTGGGGTACCTGCTTATATCAAGTGTTTATTACATACAATGACAGTTTGGTGTAAGTTAGTTATGTTTTGGTGATGAATGAATATCAGGGAGCTTATCGTGATGATAATGGGAAGCCGGTGGTTCTGGATTGTGTTAGAGAAGCAGAGAGACGGGTTGCTGGAAACCTGAACATGTGAGTTATATGATCTGTTTTATATTTTTCTAGTCTCATTGGTTTATTTGTTAATAGAGAGATTTATGATAGAGATAATTAAACTGGGGTAAACAATATTGCTATATGGATTTATGCCACATGTAGAGAAAGTTGTATGGTAAATTTCATCTTGGATGCCTTATAACTTATGGGTAACTTTATCATTACTAGATTTTGCTTAGGGGGTATTTGGCATTCGATGTATTATGTGATAGGATTAGAAATAAAACGGGGGTGCAAGAGATGGTGTTTGCATGTTCTTACGATGTTTGAAGTTGTGATAATTGTATCTGTTTGAGTGAACTTAGTATCGCAAACTAATTATTTGCAATGTTGTAAAAAGCGGTCTAGGCGGCCGCCTAGGCGCTAGTCGGTCACCCACCGCCCCGATTTGCAGCAAATCGGCCAAATTAGACGTTTTGGTCAAAAGGCGGTCAACATCCCGCCTAGGCGGGTAAAAAAATCGGCCGGTTTTTTATGTTTTAATTTTCGTGATTGTGTTTTAATTTGATAAAGATTTGTTGTGTTCTTATTTTCTGGTTGTGGAAGTGAAGAAGGGAGAAGAAGATGAAGAGGAGGGTGAAGTGGGGGAGTATGATGTAAAGTTGTAAACCTAATAATAAAATGATATGTAAACCCTAATAATATGGAGTAGTACGGAGTATATTTTTTTGGCCCACTACAAAGCTATAGGCCCAATAAATATTTGAGTGGGCTAACTTAATCAAAATTACACATATAAATTTTGCAACATATGCTGATATGCATAAGACATATAACTAAAAATAATAAGAACATTAAAAAAAACTAATAAAAATATAGAAATGATTAAAAAAAAATTAAAAACCCTTAATTTAACTAAGTTAAAGCATTAATTTACATTTAAAGCCCAATATTTTTTATACCTACTTAGTTATTTATACTAAAATTTATCAATATACATATAATTTTAAAATCTATACATAGAAAAGGTCAATCCGCCTAGGCGCTAGGCGGTGGTCGACCGCCCGACTAGCGCCTAGCGTTTTTTGCAACCTTGATTATTTGACCCCTTGATAAATAGTAAAAACTGGTCTCATTTTACCCGAACACTAGGAATAATTCTAATATTGAGCTGCTTGAACATGATTGATTATGGACCATGGTCATTTCTACTTATCAATGCGTGTTATCTTTTTAAATCCCACTGACCATTATGATTCTTCTGGCTTTATTTATCTAGCCTTTTACCTTTATTCTTTGCTTTTTTTGAGGATAACAATCACTATATTTTTGTACCATTATTGATTTATTGGTATTCCTTTGTTTGTTCTTGGTGGTTGTAAAAGATGTATCGATTTCTTAGAGGGTCTTTTATTTTGCAAACTACTACACCCATATTTCAGTTTTATGGGCTCAGTCACGTGAATATGCCAGACTTACTATATGCATTTTCGAAGCATTTTCCAGCATATTTAGTTAACTTATTATGTTCCTTTGACATCATGCAATCCTGAATGCATTTGATTCAAAAGATAGTTTGATTGAGACAAGTATCTTATTGAGTTTTTCTTTAATGATGGACAACTGTGCTCAAGGAACGCTGAAGTTGTGTGTTCTGCTTAAAAAATGTGCACATTTGAATACATCATTTGTTCTGTGCTCTTTTGTTTAATCATACCTACTCTCAGGGAGTATCTTCCAATGGGGGGAAGCAACACGATGGTTGACGAGACACTAAAGTTAGCATATGGGGAGAATTCTGATTTGATCAAAGATAAGCGAATTGCAGCAATACAAGCTTTGTCTGGCACTGGTGCATGCCGAATTTTTGCTGACTTCCAAAAACGCTTTTCTCCTGATTCTCAGATCTATATTCCAGTCCCAACCTGGTCCAAGTAAGTACATTGATCTCCGCTCAAGTCTCTACTGGAAATATTGTATGCAGGATATGGTTAAAAGTAGAGGTAACAATTTTGAACCGTTTACCATTTAGTCGGTTTATTTTGGTTGTCTGACCACAAACGGGTTAAAGGTTAAATAGAAAAATTAGCTAAAAGGTTAATCGGTCGAAATGGGCCAAGCGAGGTAGATCCCAAAGATTTTCTTATAATGCGGACAACCTCGTAAATCGTTTCATTCATATCTTCAGATTATTAATGTTATAAATATATAATATCGTTTTTGCAATCGTAATTGATACATTAGCAACCCGCACTAGAATTTGACGCATTTCTGTTTTGAACCGTTAGCAACCCGCTCCCCTTTCCACCTATAGTTAGAACGTTAAATTTTCAGCTTTGACTGGCTATTTTGTTGTTGTGATGTGTTTTTGGTGGCTTATGATGTGAAATTACAGTCACCATAACATTTGGAGAGATGCTAATGTACCACAAAGGACGTATCATTATTATCATCCAGAAACAAAAGGTCTTGATTTTGCCTCGCTAATGGATGATGTTAAGGTATAAAAAATAATTTGATGTAAATAATATCTTTGAAGATCCTAGTTTCTCTTTCAATAAATTCTCATTTTTCTCCATTCATATCTCAATTGTTTCTCAGAATGCACCCAATGGCTCATTCTTTATGCTACATGCTTGTGCTCATAACCCCACGGGAGTTGATCCCACAATAGAACAATGGAAAGAAATATCTTACCAGTTTAAGGTCAGTACACTTAGCCACTTAGTATTATTTGATACTTGTATCGTGTTTCTTTAAGTTATCAGTCTTTAATTGTTTACTATTTTCAGGTCAAAGGTCATTTTGCGTTCTTTGACATGGCTTATCAAGGCTTTGCTAGTGGTGATCCAGAGAGAGATGCAAAATCCATTAGGATTTTTCTTGAAGATGGCCATCTAATTGGATGCTCTCAATCATATGCGAAAAATATGGGTCTTTATGGCCAAAGAGTGGGTTGCCTTAGGTGATTCTCTACTATTTTTTTGCTGGGCGTTTTCTTTTTTTCATAAAATACCTACGTGATTTTTCATTTGTCCTATTTTAGCCATTGTAATTTTTGCCCCGAGTCATTAAAACCCGGGTTTTAATTTGTTCTCTTTTTTTTGCTACAAAATGGCTCAAATGGGACACAAAGCCATCTTTTAATGACTCAGATGTGCAAACAAAAGTATGACTGACACGTGGAAAACGAAAACTTAATATTTATGCACAAAAAAAGCCTTTATGTATGCAAGTGCCTATTAATTTGAATCTTTCACATTGTCATTTGGTTACTTTCCTTAAGAAATTAAAGTAATATTCTTTACAAATATAATATCTTTACTAATTGTGTACAAGTCAAGATGTTTTTTGTAATCCTTTTGTTTGATGTCAACTTTTGTTTGCAGTTTGGTATGTGAAGATGAAAAACAAGCGGTGGCTGTGAAGAGTCAATTGCAGCAACTTGCTAGACCCATGTACAGTAATCCACCCGTTCACGGTGCACTTATTGTTTCAATTATACTTGGTGATCCTGATCTAAAGCAATTGTGGCTCAAGGAAGTCAAGGTACTTATAAGTTATAATCCTTCTAGTCTTCTATTAATCTATTTTATTGGAAGTCAAGCCATCATGGTTCTCATTAGAGGTGGTTATGTTATATCACAAACTAGTCATGTGGGTACAATAAAAAAGTGGAAAATGCTAAACGGGTCAAATGGGTCGAAGTCACTCAAAGTGTTTATAATCGAACTAAGCCTTGTAAACAGAAGAAAAAGCACAATGGGTCATGCTCCTAAGCTATTTTCAGTAATCTTTGTTCATCACTAATCAATAACGAAACCTAGAAATGAATAAATGAGTTTGTAATTAGCTGGTTCATTAGAGAAGACCACAAAATATTTGTCTGTCCATTGAACCAATAATATTTTTCATTTTGCAGGGTATGGCTGACCGTATAATCGGAATGAGAAGTTCTCTTAGGGAAAACATTGAAAAGTTGGGCTCTCCCCTATCATGGGAACACATAACTAATCAGGTAAATTTACTATTCTATCCTTCAGTCATATATAGTTCTGTCTGTAAACTGTAATCACATTCCATATGTTTAAACAGATTGGCATGTTCTGCTATAGTGGGATGACTCCTGAACAAGTCGATCGCTTGACACAAGAATTTCATATTTACATGACCCGCAATGGTCGTATTAGGTAATAATACTAATGTCACGGTAACAAATTATCCAGCTATCTGTTTCACTTGTTTTTTGGGTAAAATTTAGTTAACATGTATATGTATGGTACAGTATGGCCGGGGTTACAAGTGGCAATGTTGAATATTTGGCGAAGGCTATCCATGAAGTTACAAAAGCTGCTTGAGGGCTCAGATTTTTTTTTTTTTTGATGTTTGGGTAATATTAGTATTGGGTATTTTTCCCTGAGAATATTCTAAAGAAAATAAAAGTTTAAAGGTACTTGCACCTAGTCATGAGTTTTGATTGCTCGTAGTGGATAGCGATTGTTGTTGTAGAGAACTTTGATAAGTTCTATTATTGTTAGCAAAGAAGTTCTATACTGGTTAGCCGTTAAAGCTGCCTGCCCACATCATTTGAATAAAACAGATTTGTTTCTTCGAAGTGTCCTTAAAATGCTATTAGTGATATGAAATTGTATAATTAAGTATAGGTGGCAATATGGCTGGTTGAGTAGTTCAGGTTGAAACCACTTTATGTATGAGTCAGATGTTATGCTCATTGAAGACCACATGAGAGGCATGAGCAAGGTTCAACAAGTACACTCATAAAACTGCTTGTGCCTCTCATGTGATCTTCAACGAGCATAACACCGGAACAGGCTGGGTTTACATGCGATCATTGTTGTCATTTTTTAAATTTTTTATTTAAGTGATCATTGCTTTATCAAGTATATACAGCAATGGTATTTTAACAGATAGGACTCATAGGAGGTTTATGCATAAAGAATGGACTTTAGGTAACTTTCTAGTTTCTAACATGTTTCACTTGGTTCTTTTTCTAGCTATTATTATTTTTAATTTTGACTCAGCTGGCCCAGTTGAGACAAAACACAACCCATTTGAGTTAAAATTAGCATGTCTATCAAAGTCCATGGTACTAAGAAATAAGTTCAAGCAAAGAACCATGGTGCTAGCAGCACATTAGAAATTTTGGTTAGCATGAAAGAGAGAACAAACATATACTAACAACAACAAAACTGAAATTAATGCAAAATTGGTATCCCGGAAAATGTATATTAATCGCAGTATAGAGGTTTCTCCAGCCATAAAACCCAAACCAAAACAAGGGGGTGACATATAGTACACTTGGGCTGGATAACGGTTATAGTTCATACTCTTGTGCAATGATCAGATGACTCGGCTTTCCCCCATCTTTAAGAACACGCAGATCCTATGTATTTCCATGTGTCGCTGTACCCGGTACATTTGGCTTCTACAACCTAAGAAAGTTTGGAAATATGTTTTCAGTAACTGAGAATAAGCAAATTATAATTTTTATCATAAAAAATTTTAAGCAATAATATTTTACAATATTTTAGAAAGGAAAGTCAACCAATATTTTACATGATTAACACCGGTGTTATGACATTGATAAAAGCTGAGAATCATAACAAGTTCCAACGAAAATAACATATTTCTAAAAATTATACGTCAAAGATAGTACAACATTAGCGACGGACTATGTTGTACCGTTTGTGAAATTTTTGCAAAATACTAGTTACAAATTTGGTGGTTTGGTTGCTATTTTTGTATATATGGTGTATGATACCCCACACAAAATTCATGATTAGTAATTTATTATTTATTAAGATTATAAATCATACTATTGTGTAATATTATGACGAACCATTCATTAAGGGTTTTCCTCGTCATCTGCCTCCTCGAGTATAACGTATTTTGCAGGAACAGCGGTTTGAGATCCTGGCAACTCATCTACACCTAATTTTTCTGTATGTAATTTCTGATACCTGATATTTCACAAAATACATAGATATATATACATAAAAAATATTCGGCAATGATCATAAAAGACATAACTAATTGTTTTCAACTGTGATAAAAGAGTATCTGGATTTAGTGATCACGTACTTGTACAGGTTGAATAAACTCACACCAAACATTATTGTGACAAGACCGACTCCTTTCAGCCATGTAAATTCATCATGAAAGTAAAACACTGCCACCTGAACATGAACAAGAAAATTATCAACAAAATAATAAGATAAACTGAAATGCACAAGTTGCATATCAGCTAGACAAGAATACAGATATTAGATATGGACACAAGACATGAACAAAAATTGCGGATGCAGATGACTCAAAATATAAAATCTGCTCCGCATCTTGTACATAAAAACAGTGGCAAAATCAGCAAGTCAGGCAGGTTGGGTCACGGGTCAAAACAAACTCTTGGTTCACGTCGGATTGGCCAGTAACATGTACGCCCATTTTTATTTTCTATAAAAAATCACGACTTTAAATATGATTATAAAAATGGATAATGTAATAAGAAGACCACCAAGTAAAGATCTATTTTTGTTATTTCATACCAATATAGTCACAGCTTCCTTTACAACTCCAGCTATGGTCACTGTTACTGCACTTGTCACTGAAACAAGGATGTACTCCGTTAATACCTGCAGTAATTATAGGCGTTATATATTTTTGTAGATAAATCTATTGTGGATCATGAACAACGAATACATTACCATAAAAAAGGCAAGAATTCCCCCAAAAAGCAACAGGAAGCAACTTCGAATGGTATGACCCGAGCTATCAAAATAACTGCTAGTTTTAAATTGCCCCCAATGTTCCAAAGCTAGAGATAGCAAACCCGTAAACAAGGCCATTACAGGAGTTACATAGCTCATCAAGGTCAGGGGATTTTTCAAACCTGTAAAAAACGATAACCTGTGTGATGAATACTAAAAATAATATTGAAAATTTTAAGAGACATGAAGTGCTTACCATAAACTTCTTTCTTTAGTTTGGATAGGAATCAATGTGTTTCAATTTGTTGTCCAGTGCATAGAAAGAAACGCGTTTTAGTAAAATCAGAAATATTGAAGAAATGAATTCAAGCCAAAAATAAGAAAAAAATTAAGCTTCTGTAATTCTTATAGTTAAACACGAGCTGTACCTGAAGAAGTATCTGAGTCATGCACCAACGAAAACCAGACATAACAGCAGAAAGCATAACAAAGATGAAACCCAACAATTCAAACTCGGTCTCTCTTGCAACTGTAATCATGATATCACAAAGATAGACATTAGGACTGAGATTAGGAAAAAAAAAAAAAAAAAAAAAAAACAAACAAACTTTGTGACTAGCATAGACATATATAGTGGCCAGTGTTGTAAATATCGGTCTTGGCGGCCGATACATCACTGATATATCGCTTATCGGCGAATCGGTCAAAAAAATCGGTTTTGGTCAATATCGGTCAAACTTAAAAAAAAAAGAAAGGTTTTTTTAGGTCAATATCGGTCAAAGTCGGTCAAATTCAGTCAATATTGGTCAATTTCTTTATAATTTACGGTCTCCGATATTATATCACCGCCAAGACCGATATGGCGCTTGGCGGGGGTTGACCGCCATGGTACCGCCAAGCGATATTTACAACCTTGATAGTG
Organism: Artemisia tridentata subsp. tridentata; assembly: GCA_021014915.2. NCBI lineage: Eukaryota > Viridiplantae > Streptophyta > Magnoliopsida > Asterales > Asteraceae > Artemisia > Artemisia tridentata. The sequence goes on along the minus strand of CP139502.1, from coordinate 103,839,621 downwards.
GCACGCACATAATGAAAGAACTGATTCCTAATACTTAAATTTAGACTTAGAGGGCTCAAGAGTGACGTGTTGGGCGTAATACTAAATACTGGTTGAAACGGGCTGGCTCATGCCAGTTTAACCCGCTAACAATTTGTCTATATTCTTTTTATAAATAATAAATGCCTATATAAATAACATTATCACGTTAATAGTCTAACAATGTCAGTAAATCGATTTAGGAGGTTGGATGCATTAAAACAATCTTTGGGTAGCCTACAACCCATATAACTAGCTGAACCCATTTGACACATTCTGGCCTTTGGCTAACATTTTGTATTGGACCTGTTGGAGACAATCAAAACCCAAGTCAACCCATTTATAAGTCGGTTGAAATTGCCACTGCTAATCAATAGTGAAACGAATAATTATATCATTTCAAATATGTAACTTGTCATATCAATAATATATTCTTAAGTTAAATTTACCAGTAGTAGTTAATCATTTATTTGCCTAAAAGCAGCATACCTGTTAATAGGACTCCAGCTGATATAATCAACATAATTCCTAAAAGTTTAAAACTTGGAGACTCCAACCTACACAACAAATAATTTATCTCGTCAGAGGTCAATATTCACTGTATTATGTTGTTAGTACCAGATTTTTGTAACCAACCAAAAATATTTTAATCAGCATTTACGATTACGAAAAACTCATTAAAGATTTATAAACAAGATTACCTGAATGCAAAAGCAAATATTAGGAGAAATATAGGACCAGCAGATTTACACTGCAAAGCAAAAGAAAATCTAAATAAAATTTTTCCATCAGTTCAGATTGAAGTGAAGAGAGAATGATGACCAACCATGGTAGCAAATGTAACTGTGATGAAAACGAGAGATGCATTGCTCAAGTTAATATCCAGTGCTGTTCCAAGAGCCGTCGGTACAACTGTGAAATGCAAAGTGGATCTGTAGCATTAGTTGTAAGAAAAGTTAACTAAACGTCGTCAATTTGGGATATATAGGTAAAGAAATGAATACAAAATATTGAGTATTGGTTAATTAAGGTGCTTATTGCAATATAAACAACAATTAAAGCGCAAATCAAACTCACAAAAATGGAAACTAAAACTCAAATGCATATATCACAACTGAAACTTGTAACAATCTTCGAACTGCCTTAGAAAAATAGACAAGATTAATTACCTCTCATAAAGTAGTCTTTCCATGACATAGTAACAGTTGGTTGAAATCTTTTGGACCAAAAATAAATGACCGCATTTGAAAAAACAGCTTGCATTGAAAAATGAATTGTATTCATTAATAGAGGAGCCGGGAATTTCCCCATATCATCTCCCAATAGAGTCTTATTATACCTATTACCATCAAAAGCACATTATTAGACTACAATTCAAGATGGTATTAGCCTTGCGAAATAAAATAAATTAAGGGGACTTACAATGTCAAGAATGTACTGAATGTATACCAAACAAGTATAAAAAACAGCGTTTTCAGTATGTCAGCAGCGACAACAGGGTTCTTGGAGCTAGCCAAAGCCGCCTTGTTATCAGTATAATCGGTATGTGGGTAATTTAACCCTTCATCAGAATCATTTTCAATATCGAAAGAAACACGCTTCTCGTTTATATTTGATCTCCGAGGACTAAGCGTAGAAGCCAACTCGGTACTGCTACTACCATTCATCTTTACACTTAATACCACCAAGTCAAGATCTAAATAATCATTACGGAACACAATTTCTTCACTTTTCAATTAAGTTCTTCAATCCCTTCGGTTTCATTACCAAGGTAGAGCTATCAAAGCCCCAGCCCCATAATATCTAACCAACTACAAAAATCTTAAACAAACTCAAATCGAGCTCACCAATCCAAGTGATCCAAGTCTTGTAGATGTTACCTGCTTTGACCAATAGCTCAATCAGGAATCCAACAGGAACTCATAATCTAAAGAGTTTTTGCCATAAAATATAAATGAACATTTAGTTCTGCACAGTTTTAGTCATTGGACTCTTTCATTTACATTTAGTCATAAGAAGATGGCTTTGTAATTTTGTATTAAATCATTCAGTAACCGATATTATAAACATTATCAAGTTAAACATATCATTTTTAATGAACAGTATATCGATTACAAAATGAGCGAGAAGGTACAAGCGTGTCTTCTAATGACTGATATGCAGATAATACAACGACTAAAACAACACAAACGTGAAAATCAACCACTCAGGGGTGGCCTAGTGGTAAAAAGACTTGTGACAATCATCATTAAAATGTGAGAGGTCGCAAGTTCAATTCCCCCTTGGTGCAAACAACCCTGATGTGGCACACCAACCCTCCCAAAATAGGGGAGGGCTTTACCCGGTTTGTGTCTGTGTGGTGGTGGGCACAAACCCGTGGATTAGTCGGCCAAAAGATCGGAGACCATTGTTACCCCCCCCCCCCCCCCCTCTCCCTCCTTCTCCCAAAAAAATAAAAAGCAAAAATGTAGTACTTCAAATGCCTTATCTTAAATCTTTGACTGCTATAAAGCTAAAAGTGAACTTAATATATTCTTATTGGACCAATTCAACATAAACACAAATACGAAATCAAATCGAACTCACCAATCCCACTACCCTACTGATCCAGTTCTTATAAACATTACCTCCTTCAATCAAATATCCAATCAAAAACCAAAAAACATCTCATAATCATAAATCATAAATATAAACAACACAAAATCAAAACAAGTTCATCAATCCATGTGATTCAATCCAAGTCTTGTAAACATTTCATAATTACATCAAATGTACAATCATAAGTCCAACAATAAACCTTAAAAAACTTTTCATCTGATTAAAAAAAAAAACATAAACAGCACCAAAATCAAATGTCCAATCAGAAATCATTAAACTAAACATTAAAATGAAATGGGTATATTCTTATATTATCAAAAACCCATAAAACCAACATGAAATAGAATTATACAGGATCAAGAATGCATGTAGTAAAGATGAATGAAAAAACATACCCAGAATGTAAAATGTAGAAAACAATAAGCAGAAATGTGTTAACCGACAAAAATTGAGGAGATTATAGATCTTGTGAAAGTTAGTGAAAGATGTGTTGTTGGATATTATTAGGTTTGGTTTCTTGTCTTTTCAGTGTTGTTTCTAGTTATTGGTCTACGTAAAGATATATGGGTGGTGGATGGATGCAGTGATGTACTTTTAGTATATTTTAAGTCAAAAGATTCAAGATATTTTTTTCGTACATACTTTATCAAATTTACTTATATCGTTTTAATCACGTTCACTTTCTAGTTCACTTTCTATTTCACTTTCTATTTCGTGTTAATATGATACGTGTACTTAATTTATTATTTGTATCATACCTATACTTTTTATTTCATGTTAATTGGTACGTTTCTTCACATAAATTTGCATCGTTAGTTCTTTATGCTAACGACCGTTAGTAAATACTTAAAATTTGGTTTTCTTACGTTTTCGTCCATTTATACATGTTTTTATCCGTTTTTGCACGTTTTCGTCCATTTTTTGCACGTTTTCGTCTGTTTTTACACAGTTTCATCCCTTTTTGCACGTTTTAGTCCGTTTTTACACGTTTTCAACCGTTTTTTACACGTTTTCATCCGTTTTTGCACGTTGTCGATCGTTATTACCGTTTCATCCGTTTTTGTAAGTTTCGTTCATATTGCACATTTTTATCGTTTTTACACGTTTTCATCTGTTTTTGCACGTATTTGTCCGTTTTTTCACGTTTCAACCGTTTTTACCGTTTTCATCCTTTTGCACGTTTTCGTCCGTTTTTACACGTTTTCAACCATTTTTACATGTTTTCATCTGTTTATGCACATTGTTGATCGTCTTTACACGTTTTCATCTATTTTTGCACGTTTCCATCCGTTTTAACACATTTTCGTCCGTTTTTACACGTTTTATTATGCTTTACATGTTTTTGTCCGTTTTTTACAAGTTTTGATCCGTATAAAAGCAGATGTAAGCGTATAAAAATGGACAAAAACGTGCAAAAATGAGTGAAAACATGCAAAAATGGACGAAAACGTTTAAGCACGGATGAAAACGTATAAAAACGAACAAAAACGTGCAAAAACGGATGAAAATGTGTAAAAACGGATTAAAACGTGCAAAAACAAAAGAAAACATGCAAAAAGGGACAAAAACGTGCAAAAATAGATGAAAACGTGTAAAGACGATCGAAAACGTGAAAAACGGATGAAAACATGTAAAAATGGACGAAAACGTGAAAAAAAATGACGAAAACATGCAAAAACGGATAAAAACGCGTAAAAACGAATTAAAACGTGCAAAAACGAACGAAAACATGCAAAAACGGACGAAAACGTTCAAAAACAAATGAAAACATGTAAAATCGATCAAAAACGTGTAAAAACGGTTGAAAACGTGTAAAAACGGACGAAAACGTGTAAAAACGGTTGAAAACGTGTAAAAACGGACGAAAACGTGCAAAAACAGACGAAAACGTGCAAAAACGGATGAGAACGTGTAAAAACGGACGTAAACATGCAAAAATGGACGAAAACATAAGAAAACCAAGTTTTAAGTTATTTACTAACGGCCGTTAGCATAAAGGACTAACGATGCAAATTTATGTGAAGAAACGTACCATATTAACACGAAATAAAACTTGTAGCTATGATACAAACAATAAATTAAGTACACGTACCATATTAACACGAAATAAAAAGTATAGGTACGATACAAATAATAAATTTAGTACACGTACCATATGAGTAAATTTGAGAAAGTATGTGGCTATTAAATGGCTTAAACCCTTTTTTCTTCCTTCTTCTTTTGCGGTGTTTTTCGATCCATCACTAAATCATGCATGGCAGTGTTGTACTGTGTGCATCACTGGTGTAATTTAGTGGTGGATGACAAAAAAATGGTGTACAAATCACTTCCCTTTTTCTAAGGGTAATACCACCATTTTATGAACAAAGTCATTTTTTATGTTATTATGTTCCGTATTTTTTGTATTTTATTATTTTTGACTTATTAAAATTTATAATTTCTGCTTTATTTTTTTTATTTCACAGTTTTATAATAAAAACAAAATTATAAAAACAAAAAATAAAATTATATATATATATATTTTGATAGTGTGTATTGTGTAACTCTTATTTTGATGGTGTATAAACCCATTTTGTAATTGTGTTTTGCTAAAGATATTTTAGTGACTGATCTTCAATTCTTCATCACTCATTTGATTAAATTCATAACCGTCAGTCTAGCAACAAAACCCCATCAACTAAATATACTCTTTTTGGACATGTGTCAAAAAAATTAGTGTAATCTTTATGGATATACCAAAACTTTTTGAAATTTGTTTTTTTTAGAACTACTATACAATGTGAATGCAAAGTCAAAAGTGGGATATATTTGGAATTCTCTTCTCATTTTGATATTTTTGTATGGATTGCAATTTGATTTGCGCACATCGTGTGTACCGGTTAAAAGAACATGCGTGTAAATCAATTCTTATTTATTTGTTGTGTGCGTTTGTCAACTATTGTTAGTAGGAAGGTGTTGATGTATGTGTCCGAACAGAGTGATGTTGGCCGAAAGGCATAAAAATATTATTTAAAGTATTACAGGTATATGCGATTAGGGTTTGGACATCCGGAGGGTCTTGGTCTCCTCCGGATCCCCCGGCTCCCCCCGCGTTCCGGACAGGGGTGAAGAGGGGTGTAGAACCAATTTCGAACGTTGGTGTAGGACCTGTCACTCCGAACCTCAGGTAGATCGAGCGGAAGGTCCCACGGATGGCGCCAATTTGTTGAAGTAATTTCTTGCAATCACTTCAGACAAATAAAGAGGCCTTTCGGTCGAACCAGCTAAATGTTCTTCTGAGAGGTTTGTGTGTCAATCCCTTCGGCTACTAAGAATCCTTCGGGTATCTGCACACAACAACACACGTTAGGCTCGCCCCGGGTGTTATCCCAGGACCCACCTCCGGCGTGAGAGTAAGTATTTGATATTTCGAGGGGTTATGAACAGTAGTATGAAGTAAATGCTAATGAATTAGTTGGTTGAGAGTAGTAAATGAGCTGGGTATTTATAGTGCCCAGCCTTGGTACCTGAAATGGCGGCGCCGGGTTTTCAGGAAACATGTCTCAGACATAATCCCGTAAATCCCGGGGCGGCGGCGGCGGTGTCTGCAGCTGCCATCTGTCAAAGGATATTGCCACTTGTCCTGTTGTTGACAGCTGTTTTATCCGAACGATCTATGTGCCTTTCGGTATATCCGGACGGCTCCATGTCGTCCGGACGGCCGGTCAAGACAGTCCGTCCGGACACATACGTCAACATGTCCCCCCCAGTATTGCATTATCGATTGAAGATTGATGATGTAATACTTTAAAGAATGTCTTTGTTTCTTCCAGCGCACGTCATTCGGATGCATGTACCTGTAATACTTTAAATAATATTTTTATGCCTTTCGGCCAACATCACTCTGTTCGGACACATACATCAACATGTCCCCCCCAGTATCATAGTATCGGTTTTACCGACATTGTGATACTTTGAAAATTCTGACATTATCCCTGACATGATGATTTTGATGTACAGAAATTATCATCGCAATACTTCCTGAATCCTTTGTGGTTTACAGCATACGCCTTGCTACTTACATTGACTTACGGACCATCGCCCAGATACTTATGCCCCCTTCTTATCATTTCCGAGGGATTTGGGTCGTCAACAACCATTTGCTTTTTCGAGGAATAACTGTCATGTTTGCCTGGTGAGTGAATGCACTTTTTTGTTTTATCCGGAGGGTCGGCTGTGCCGATGGTGTGATACTTTAGACAATTTATGGATTCACATTTTACATTTTCCGGTCAATCCGGACCACTAGGCTTGAGTGTACCTGGCGTTATTTTAAAATGGCCGGGAGTCATTTTAGATATATTTTATTATTATTGAAAAAGAATTGTAATCATAAATGGCTGACACGTGCGCATGCGTCCCGCGCGTGGGTAAAGGTGTTGCCACGTCAGCCTTTGATTGGGCGCGATATTTCACGCGCTTCTTTTTACCTATAAATAGCCTTATTCGTGTCACTTGTTATTACCGTAATTTTACACATTTCTTCAAGACGTCTTGCGGCATTGTTTTCCGAATAGTAATCGTGAGTTGATTCAAGCGGCTTTCATATTAGTCCTTCGTTTGTAAAGGTACGTTCCGAACTACCCATCTCTTGTATTTATTTTCTGTTCGGCTGTATCCCAATCTCCCTCGGTTGAACCATGTCGGATTCCCTCGTTTCGACTCCTGACGAGGATATTCAAGGGGTTGAGGTGTTTTTTCCCAAGTTTGACATTCGAAAGTACACCTCTCGGTTGGACGAAGAGGTTGTGCGTAAGATTACTGTAGACTATGGTATACCGACAGACCTGCATCCGCGGCTGCCCCCGAAAGGTATGACAATGGACGAACTACCAGACGATGCTATCGGTTTGTACTTGGAACATTTTATTGAGGTTGGCCTGAGCGTGCCTTTCACTACCTTCCTGTTGGGTGTTATTAAATACTATAAAGTTCATATTTCTCAATTGGTTCCGCTGGGAATGCATCGTGCGACCTTGTTCGAAGTGTATTGCCGAAGTTTACATATCAATCCTACTACTCCCCTGTTCCGGGCTTTCTACAAACTGAGTAAGTAAGGCCATTGGTTTTCCTTTGAAAAAAGGGTCGGTCGTGAGAAGAGGGTGTGCTTTCGGGAAATTTTGAATGGTTTGAAGGGTTGGAAACGTGATTTCTTTCTGATAGATAGGCGAGCCATTCCGTTTGCCATGCCTTGGAGGCATCATAATTCGGATATATCGGATCAGTATCCGAGAGGAGAGTTTGATGTTGCGGATGCCGACCGATTGGCTCAGGGCGTGATAGATCTTATCCAGGTTCCTCGGGCTTTTCTTTATGTCGTTGGGCTTACATCTCATTGGGAACATCCCGGCTATCAGGTCGCCATAAGGGATGCCGAGGGGAGGGGTATAGCCTTGCAGCCTTTGTTTCGTATTTCCTTGACCGGTATATTTTGTGTGCTTTCTTATCTGTTTAACGTTTTCATTTTTTGCAGTTATCACAATGTCTCAATATTTGAAGAAGCCAAAAGTCCGAAAGGACGCGTCTGTGATGCAAAGAGATAAGTATCCGGAGGGTCAGCCTCTCGAGACGCATGTGACTATTCCCGCCACTTCTAATGCCGACATCCCGAAGAAGACGGCCGAATTGACGGGGGTCGAGGTTCCTGATGATAAGGTCTTGGAGGCCAAGAGGAAGAAACAGGAGCAGAACGTTGCTCGGCAAACGTCCCAGTCCCAGCAACATGGGACTAGATTCCGCCTTCAACGCAACGTGGAAGGCGGTGGTGAGTTTCAGTCGGTCAAGCGAAGTAGACCGAACGAAGATGTTAATGCGGCGAAGCTAGATGCTTCGGCCGCAAGAAAACAGCCGGAGGGCCAAGGCTCTTCGGTCGGAAGAAAACAGCCGACGGGCCCAGAAAGTATTGGCGTGGGCTTCACGTCCGAGGCCGCTGGTGCGGGTACACCTTTCGGGAATATCACTCCCTGCATTTTGCCCTTACACTTAGTTTGACAATAACCATTGTTCATTCTTACTTTTCCTTGCATATCTTTTTTATTGTAGGGGGTTCTTCCGGCGCTGGCTCTGGCCATGGGAAGGAGAAGGTAATTGACGAGGATGACCCTGCTGCTTTGCACGTTCCGGCGTGGAAAGTTCGCAAGGACGATCGTTTGGATGGTTGGGAAGTCTGTCGGGACTTGATGCTGAATCTGCCGACTCCGAAGGAGGAGTCGTTCCAAGAGAATCTGGGTGATGCTGAAGCTGGTCAAAGGGCTTGGAAGCTATTGGGTATGGGTGCCGTAGCTCAATCGGACCTGTTACTCCGGTTTGAAAATCTTCTTCATGAGCATCACGAGCTGTACCGCACCCATCAACAGTGCGGAAACCTCGAAAAGAACGGGGGTGGAGAGCTCAAACAGCTGAGGGCCGAGCATTCCGCCTGTACGGTGAAAGAATCGGAGTTGATGGGTCAAGTTAAGGAGTTGGAGAAGTTCTTTGAGGACGAGAGGTTGGTCGCGGCGGAACGGATCAGTGCCCTGGAGGCTGATTTGGAAAAAGCCAAGACCAAGCTGGGCGAAGAGGTAAAAGACAATCTGGACCTCCGTAATGTGAAGAAGGATCTTATCGCCCGACTGGGCCGGACGGAGGCAGATAGGTTTAAGGTTGTGAAAGAAGTCATTCCGGAAGTGGTTCGCCGTCTCTTGGGTAGTCATGAATATAAGGAGCATTTGGCGGGCCCTTTCAGTTTGTCTTCGCAGTCTGGTTTTATGGAGGGTGTGGTTGTAGGTCGTAAGCCGGAGGAAGTGGCTAAGATTGTGGCCGAGACGGACGACCTGGATGTGGAAGCTGGCAAGAAGTTCGACCCATTGTACGATGGGTTATTCACCGCCGAGTATCCCTACATCAAGAGGATTAGTGGCTCCTACCTTAAGTCTCCTGACGAAATTTTGAAGATCTTTCCTGACCCACCTCCATTTACTTCCACCGAAAACCAAGCTGCTGGTGGTGCCGCTGGATCAACTTCCGGTGCTCCTGAGACCGAAGTTGCTAACGTCCAAGGCTCTTCTGCTGGAGTGAATGAGTCGGCCCCCTGATCCGTCCGGGATTTTGTGAAGCTATTTTAAACTGTTACTTTGAAAAAACATTTGTGGATGTAAGGCCTTCGAGCCAAAAACAACTTATTTGATTCGGACGACAGTAATAATTTGTAGCGTACAATTCGTATGATATTTGTTTATTTGTATATCTAGCTATGTGGTTGCTTTACATAATTCGGCTTGCCATGTTTCTTATTTTACGCATCACTTTAATTTACTTCCGGAGTGATTTAGTCCTTCGGTGAACCGGGATGTTTAGCGTTGCTTTGATCCTATGGAGCCTTTATTTTGGTTCGTGCGATGGTGTGCTCTTTTGAGTACTCAGATTGGACTATCGGATTTTATAAACTTGCCATTATTGATGATTATCTGGTCTTTCCCCCTTTTTTTTTTTTTTTTTTTTTTTTTTTTTTTTTTTTTTTTTTATTTATTTCACGCGTGCGGGGCAAAAGATGTAACAATTTAGCTTCCCAAATATGATAATTTCAGATTGCTTGTTCCACTTTAGCTGCTGCGGACCATTTATTATCCCTTCGTTACACTTGCGCTTTCGACCCCGAGCGTGTGCCGAACACTTGTTTGTTATTACCATTACTGCTCGCGCAGTTCCGGAAGTACAAGCTGACGTTCGGCCTACATTCGGGTTATGAACGTACCACTTGTTTTTTATTACCTTCACTATTTGCATAGCTCCGGAGGTACAAGCTTACGTTGGAGCTAGATTTTTGTTACGAACGTATAATACTTGTTTTTTTATTACCTTCACTATTTGCATAGTTCCGGAGGTACAAGCTTATACGTTTTTGGGAGACACACGCCAATCTTTGAACACTGACCACGAAAATATCCGGAGGGCGCGAACCTCTCGGAGGGGTCACACTCGGCTTATGTTCAAAGTAAAATAAATGATTACTCGGTCACCCCTTTTTGGGTACCGTTATGGTAACCCCTTTTTGGGTATCCCATCTTTGAACATTGACCACAAAACTCTCCGGAGGGGGCCAGCCTCGCGGAGGGGTCACTTTCAACTTATGTTCAGAAACTATATGGTAGGCCCCTTTTTTGGGCATACCATCTTTGAACATTGACCACGAAAATATCCGGAGGGCGCGAACCTCTCGGAGGGGTCACTTTCAACTTATGTTCAGAATGTAACAAGTGTTGCCAGAACGTATTGTAGGAAAATTGCCTCCCTTCAATGGTGGGATAGTTGCATTTATCATTTAAATAGTTAATATCAAGCCCTTTCGGGTGTTACATAAGATACATAAATCAAATATTCATGAAAACATTTTCAATAGCCAGTTGTCCGTCATATCAACGGTGCTTTTCTTTTCCATCCTTGCGCGGTTCGCGTGATTCCGCTAGGCAAGTTTCCCTTCCTTCGGCGGATTCGTGCTTTTCTTGGCTTGTTCTCCCATTAGTTTCGTTCCATTGGCATGTGAGACTACCTGCCTTAAGTTATGAAGGTATTTTCGTTCCTTCCGTTAGTTTATAATGAAAACAAACATTGGCGAGAATGAAATAGCAATAGTGAAATGGTTATTTTGTGTTAGACAGTTACCTGAGCCGTTATTCCTACCTCGGTCAACTTGTAAGGATTCCTTTGGTTGTAGCGTCGGATAGCCTTTCCGACCATGGATTTCTTCTTATGTTCCTGCGGTGGATCTTCTGGATGACAGGCATCTCTTCCGGCGTTCCCCTTTGTTATTTCAGCGTCTCCCCTTACCCCCTTTTCCTTCCTTCGTTCCTTCATTGGCCCGTGGTATTCTTGAATTGTTGGACGTGCGGTTAGTGTTGCTATCCCGCCCGGAGTAGGGAATTTGACCATCGAGTGAATAGTTGAGGGGATGGCCCGTAATTTCCTTAAACCGATGCATCCTAATATGATGTTGTAGGAGGAGGGCGAATCAATCACAGCGAATTCCATCCAGACTTTCCGGGATTGGCCTTGACTTCCGAAGCAGATTTCTAAATCTATCGATCCCTGCGGCTTAACGGGCTTCCCTGTGAACCCTGCCAAAGTAGTGCTGGATTCTTTCAACCGGGCTTTAGTAGAAGGGCTCAACCGTTCAAATTGGTGTTCATACATTATCTCCATAGAAGCGCCAGGATCCACGTAGACTCCTTGTATTGTCATCCCTTCCACCTCGGCTTCGATCACAAGCGGCTCGTCCGACATCTCATTCGTAAAGATGGGCGGGAAACTTATCGGAAGATTCATCCATTCTTCTGAGTCCGTCTTTCCTTCTCTTTGGTAGGTTGTTGAGCTTTGAATCATGTTAATAATTTTTCCTTTGTTCCCCTGGTGATTGTCCCCTTGTGTGGCCCTTCCCTTTCCTCTGAGACCTTTCAACAAATGGTCTAACTTCCCTGTATTTAGTGCGGCTTTTATTTCCTCTTTGAGTTGAAAACAATCATCGGTATAATGTCCTTTCTCGCCGTGATAGTCGCAATACCGGTCTGCAAAATCCTTTGCTATTTTCCCCTTTGTGGGAGGAGGTTGTGGTAACTTCAGTTGGTGCTCAGTTGCTAATATCTCTTTTGGTGTCTTTGTCAGGGCGCTCAGATCTATCGGCCTTGTCTCGTTTCGGCGATTATCCATGCGGCGGGGATCAATTCGGCTAGAGTTGTCATGCTTCGGGGGAACATAAAGAGCATAGTAGTCACCCCTGCGTCCTTTGAAATCAACCTTGAGGTTATTCCGGTGGCGATCTCCTCCGAATAGGGGCCTTGGTTGTTGGTCACTTCTGTTGTGGTATGGGTTAGGCCGGGATTCCACTTTCTTTCCCTTCGGCAGTTCTGTCGTCCGGAAAGCCTCTTCGGCTCGGATGAAATCATCGATCCTTTCCAACATCTCATCAACAGTCTTAGAGATCCTGTCAGAGAACTTTTTTGCTAATTCCGTGTAGTGGTACACGTAGCCTACCATGCACATGTATTTTCATCATCTTTATTCAACATATACTCATAGTGTTGAGCCATGTACATGTATTTTTATCCTCTTGAATTTCATCATCGTTTTCAACAAATCTACAAGTATATTCAAACAGATATCATCAGGTTTGCGCAATTTAAAACATATATGCATACATCTTTTCTTGATTCTATATCAAACTTAAAATACATATGCACACCATTTTCATTGATTAAATATGCACCATTCCATTTAAACACATACAAATAATTATATTAAAACATATATGCACACCATTTTCATTGATTAAATACATATGCACACCATTTTCATTGACTAAAGCTTAAAATACATATGCACACCATTTTCATTGATTAAAGCTTAAAATACATATGCACACCATTTTCATTGATTAAATACATATGCACACCATTTTATATTAACCTTAAAACATATATGCACACCCCTTGAAAGTTGAAACACATACAAATAGTTATACTCTAACACATATGCATACTTAGTAATAGTGCCAGTTATCAAAACTTTATGCAAACTTTATATGTATATATAAAACATATATGCACAGAAAATTAAATCTGACGCTAACAACTATTAATTGAAAGTGACAAAAAAACTGAAAACCCAATCAATAAAAAATATGAAAATCGTTATATGAAACCAAAATACATTAACTTATTATAATTGAATAAAACCAAAATAAATCAATGACTTGGTGATGCCGAAGATCGAATTACGGTATTTAATAAACAGATTATGGTTTCCAGATTGTTTTCATCTTAATCTATATTAGAATACTTTTTGTTTAATCCTCTTTTTATAATTGGTTGAATATGGGAATATTTTGATGATCAACAAACTGACAAAGCTACCGGTGTACCAAAGTATATACGTACAAAAACAAAAAATTAAATCGCTAATAGACTTGTAAAATATTCAATTCCTAATATTTTAATAAAATCTATTAAGCAAAAACCAATAAACAAATTCATAAAAAAAAAGACGCTACTTCTCCTGTACACTTTCTTATAAGTAGATTCATGAATCTTACATGAAAATTAAGACCCCACTTTTACCTTTTACCCCTCGTGTATTATTTATACCTAACTAAAAACCGTATATCGAGTTTCTTTGATCATAGACGTACCTTCGGGATTGATAAATGAGCGGCGTGAAGTTTTTTTTTACTAAATCAAATGTGCGTCCGTGAACAGAGATGGTGAAAGAAGATCATGAATGGAGATAGATAGTGAAGCATTTCAAGACCATGAACGATTTGGGATGTGAAGAAGAAGGGGGTGGGCGGCGGCTAGGCTTTCTGGATGTAAAGGAGAGAGATGGTGGGAGGTTTTTAAGAAAAAAAAGGAGAATAAAGTTAAAGAAATAAGTGGTATGAACCGTATGATGGTTATTATTAGTGGTGATACAAAATTACATAAACACCCTTCCATCATTTTTAAAAGTTAACTCGAAGTTTCATTATATTACAGTTATGCCATCTTTAATTATAGCCATTGATCAAATATTTAATGGCTAAGATTGGTTCTCGCAGTTCTCGACCTTTTCTTAGTTCTGAAAATAACCCTTCACTATATATATATATATATATATATATATATATATATATATATATATATATATATATATATATATATTTATATATATATATATATATATATAATTTTGAGCTATAAAATATGCTAGAATGCATCTAGTTTAAGTTGATGCGTCTCTAATATGTTTTTATAGCTATTTTTAATCCTTCTCATTTGATCCTAACTCTAACCATAATATATGGTTTTCGACTCAAATCAAGTAAAACTTTATCATTTTATAGAGGTTGGCATGACCATCTCTTAGCTTTTTGTTTTTGTCTGTTTTTGTTTTTTATTTGTATCCATAATTTTGATATATTGACAGACTAATTCACGGTGTTTGTGATAGGCTAAAACCGGGTTATGTCTTCCGCTATTTTGAGAAGATTGGCGTGGCCACAAGAGTGTTGTTCGCACAAAGTGGGAATTGACTCTAAACCTTTCGCGTTTTAACGATTATGGTTATAATT